>JAAWXA010000022.1:5485019-5701693 GCA_038090715.1 Florisuga fusca
CGAGGCTGCGGGCGGCGGTGCCGCCCGTGCTTCCCGACCCTCCTCCCGCCGCCGGGGTCCGCGACCACTGTCCAGGTCTGCCTGACCGGGAGCGGAGGAGATAAGGAGAGGGGGGGCGAGGGGGAGGGAAGGCAGCGGCGCGGCCACTAACCGGTTCCAGCTGCCCCCAGCCGAACCGGGTAAGGGCCTCACGTGACCACGCCTTGCCGACGCGTCACTCCCGGTAGGCTCCGCCCCCCATCCCCGTGGCAGCCAATAAGAATCGAGAAGGGAGGAGGGGCGGTGCGAGACTCTGCCTTTTCCTCGAAAGCCCCGGGGCCAGGCCGGTGGGCGGAGCTGGGGTAAGGTGCGGTGCGGGACCGGGGCTGGGGGAGAGAGTGGCCGCTAAGGCAGGGAGAGATCCGGCTTGCGGCCGCTCGCCCGCGGCGGAGGAGAGCTCCATCCTCCCCAGCTCTCCTCAGGCACCAGCAGCGGGTCCCCGCAGGGCAACCCACCAAGAGCCGAACACCATCGTCCCGCGGGGAGAGGGGCTGTGCTTCCCCCTCGACACCGAGGAGCCGACAGATTTTTGTCAGGCCCCGGATGCCCTCAAGGGACACGGACAAACCGTCCCCTGCCGCTGCCACGCGGTCCCCCGGGCAGACGGCGCAGACTTACCTGGCCAGACGCTGCCCCCGGCTTCCCAACCCCTCTGAGCGCGGCTGCGGGCAGTGCAGTGCGACCCGGGCTCCCTGCCTCCTCTCGCCGCTGGGGCCCACCCTGACAAGGGGGCGGGGGGCGTTGGCGTGGCGGCCAACCCGGTTCCGGCTGCCCCCGGCCGAACCGGGGAGGGGAGGGAGTTGAGGGGGGGCTGACCCACCTGACCTCCACTTTGCCGACGCGTCACTCGCCGGGAGGTTCGGCCCCGCCTCCCCCCCTGCAGCCAATAAGGAGCGAGCAGGAAGGGCGTGGGAAGACCGCGCCCTTTCCTCGAAAGCCCAGGGTCTGAGGGAGGGGGCGTGGCCAGTGGGTTGGGGCGGGGCTATGAGCTGAGGGGGCGGGGCCTAGGTGAGGGTGGAGGGGTGGTGGGAGGTGAGGCGGTGTGGGGTAGGGGTTCGAGAGGGGCTTTGCCGGTTCTTAGCTAGGTTCTTGCTACCATCTTCCAACGCCTGAGGGTCCCCTTGCCTCAGGCTGGGTCCCCAGTGCCGGGGGCTGCTCTGGGGACAGGCTGTGAACTCCTGGCGTCAGGGAGACGCTGACTTGTTTGTTACTATGAAGGGTCAGATTTATAAAATTTGTGACATGTAAGTTGTTTAAAACTTTTATTCCCACCCTGCATGTCCTAGGGAGGAAATAAAGCTTTTGTCTACCACTAGATGCTTACAATTTCTATGAAGATTTTATTTGTTGTGCATACCAGCAGAAATATGAACCGAGGTGTTTGGCTTTTTATTTAAATGATGCTATATGATAAAGTTAGCAAAGATTTTGTTCAGAAGCATGAGTTTCAGGAAGGCTTTGATCTCCATGGATTTGATGGGTGCTGTCTACCTCCAAGTGCCCTTTTCTGAGGCTCTGCTTGTGCAGGTGTCCCAGCCCTGCTGGCAGGCTGTGGTTTTTGTCCCCCACTGAAAAGCAGCTGCTGCCCTCTTCCTCCCTGCATGCCAGGGAGCCACCATTCTCCTGTATGGGCTCTTTCTCTCTGCAGGTCTGTTTACCTGCGTGGTACAGCTAAAAACTTGTCCTGGCAGTAGTGGCACCCTCTGAAGCCACAGGCGGAGTTGAAACACCACAGCTGTCTCTGCTACAGGGTAGAGACCACTGGGTGAGGACCCCAGGAGGCTTTGCTCTGCTAAAAGTTAGTGTTGCATTTGGGACCGTGACCTTGCAGCCTTCTGGAGACCTGATTTTATGACAAAAAGGCTATCCCACGGGCATTCACCCACCGAAGTAAACAAAGGGAAACAATTTTCCTCTTTTGGGAGGGAGATAGTAGGACCAGTTCTTCCACTCTAATAATAAGCTTGCATAAACAGTTTGGTAAGTAACTTGCTTCTGCTTTATGCAAGTTGTTTCAGCTGACAGAGAAGCTGCTTACACTGTCTTGCCTTTGGGAATTAAAAGTGTGCTGCTATATATTGTTCTTATATCTGTTATGCAAACAAGAGGGCTATTTTCCATTCATTCACCCCCTGCAAATCCAGCCACGTTTATGATTTGTGCCACAGCCTTGAATGTTGTGGGGAAAAGGAATGTTTATATCCAGTGTTCTGTACCAGAAAGTTAGGTAATACTTCTGAATTGCTGAGGTCTTCATGTGAGTATTGCAAAATTAGAGTAGCTGCATAAAGGACAAAAAGGTAAAGGGAGGCATGCATAATGATAGCTGAAAGCAGTTTATTTTTAAGCCTAAAGGATAAGAGGAATTCCTCTGGCTAGGGAGGGCTGGTGGAAAGTGCTTCTTGGAAAGTGAGGATCTTGTTAAACATGAATATGAAATACTCTCATTACAAACACTTAGTAATTAAGTAAATATTACAAGCCATCACTTCTACGGGTGTAGTCAACAGTGAGCTGTAAATATAGGAAGAAAAAAATTTAGAGAAAATACTGTTTAGAAAGGTAATTGCTTACTTGTTTTCTCTTGCTCGTTTTTCTAAGATTTACTATTTCAAGTAATTTGTTGTAAAGCTGGGATGGAATCGAACATTTTCAAACATGGTTTGGTGTGTTAAATGATTTTTTAAATGGCCCTTTGATATGGTGCCAGTCATGCTACAAAATCATACCAATATTTTTTTTTTAATTTACAACTGGAAGTATAACACTTGGTCTCTTCCAGCCTTATTGTTTATATCAAAAAATGCCTGTATCTAATCAAAACTATTATTTCATTTTCAACAATAATTCACTATAGCTAAAAATTGAAATTTAGGCCCTAAATGGATTAATGAAATACTCACATGTTCATTTTATTAAAAATATACATTGTCCTACTTCTTCACAAAAATAGGAGATGCTAGTATAATCAGCTCAGTTGAAATGCTTTAGAAAATTCTCTTTTTCTACTTGTAAACCTGTGTTTGATTTCAGCTAAATCCTCAGCTGTCAAATATATTCTGTCAAATAAATATTATTCTGTCAAATAAACTGTTTTTAAATTCTTCAAGTATCTTCATTTAATATATATTAAGTTGGAAAAACGTTAATAGAAATTTCTGTTCTACGTAAAAAGAAACAGCTGATTCTAAAGAGCCTAATTTGCCATGACAACCTTAAAGGTCTGTTTTTCTCTTTAAAGTTATCTCAAGTTTGTCAAAATCAGAGATTATGTTCTTCATTCTGTACCTGATCAGGCTGTTCAAAGGGAAGAAATTTTGTTTGTCTGTACGACTCTTTTCTCCTAACAGTTAAAGTTACAATGATTGCATCAGTAGGACTGCTCTTTGGGTTGAGGCAAGTCTTCTGCTTTCTGCCTCAACCTGTGAGATCCCCATCTTGCTTTGTTCTTAAGCCCTTCACTGAAATAGAAATTCTATTAACTTTACTCCTGTAAATAATTTCACTGTACTACTTGGTGTTGCTGAATAAAACAAAGTAGTCTAATTAAGGATGATGATTAAGCTTGTGCTCAGTGTAGAGCAAGTAGGAAAAGGGTGGGATGGGAAATATTGTTATTGTTATGTCTCAGCTTAACCTGAAAAAAGTCTAAATTTAATTAAGCTTTCTCATGTACTTTTTTTTTTCCTTCTCCTTAAGCAGTTGCTTCAATATGGTTGGATCAGATAAGGTCATACTTTGCCATGACGCAGCATGCAAGTCTCAGCTACTCCTTAAGATAATATAAAACTGTGCAGTAATTAGAGCATGTAGCTGAGTTTATAGATCTCTTAAACATCTGTCAAAAAAATTGAGACTGGTAGTCTGCTTTTCATACTTACATAGCATGAAAAATGGAAATGGGAGTTTTATATCACCTGAACAGAGTCAAGTTGCTGTTTGCACAAGTCAGTCCCAAAGAGAACCAGAAAGACAAGCCTACAAGATCTCTTTTGACCTTTATGAGTTTGCAAACACTGCGAAAGCTGCCCTAAAATTGTCCTTTACTGCCAGCTGTACTCCCAGCTGTGACACAGGGGATGAAGTGGGACTACAGTTTCTGTGCACAAAATATCAGGTTAGTCTTGAGGCTGTATTAGTTGAGATATGAAGCCCAATGGGACTTAGACAGTCTGTTTTTTGTCAGTAATGACAAGAATACTTGTCTGAGTGCAGGAAGTAAGTGTTTGAGGCTAATGTGTAGAATAGACTCACAAATAGAATACACTACAAAAGCACTAGGAAATGCCTTTAAGGTTTTATGTCCTTTTCTGTAGCAAATGTAATATTTTCCTCACCTGCCAGAATTAGAGATTCAACCTATAAATTCAGCTTCAGTCATACTATAAGCAGTTACAAAGACTGTGAACATCAAATTATAGATGTACTACCTCCTCCATAGTTTGCATTGAGTTCCAGTGAAGCACACCAGAGCTCACAGCTGATGAAAGCTGCATGCCTTTACATGCATTGCACTCCTTATTTTACTGCATTTGAGTTTTCTGAACTTGTCCTAGCTCTGATGGGTTATTGTGAATAAAAAATCTGGTAAAATGAATGCACAACACTAGGCATGCGGTATCTTATTACCTGTTTTTTAATCCTTTTGTAGAATCTCTTATTCTTGCAAATGCACTTCTTCTGACCTTTTCTCTTACTGAGAATACTGCTGTATCACTATCTAATGTGAAATCTGGCCAATTTATGGGCACTAAAGGACAGTAATGCCAAGAGACTGGAAGGTATCAAGCAAGAATAAAAATTGCAAGACATTAGAACTGCTATTAGCATGGTAAAAGCCTCTTAGTCTCCTGAAGAGTGATGAGAAAGAATTGTCAGAAAAAAGCCTGATGTGCAATGGCATTTTCCCTGTAATGTATACTGTAATACAGTAGGATATATTTTTCTCTTGTGGACAAATTAGCAGTTAGGCAGGGACATAGAAACACATCAGACAAGTGGGTGATAAGAATTAAGCAGGAAGATAAGGCTGTGTTCAAAACTTTTTAAACACTTGTGGGGCAGAAGCCTAGAAGGCAAGGGAGAGGAGAAGGAATGCTACTCCTGTGTTTGCAATAGCTCAGATTTCTCTGACTAGAGGAAAATATTGCCTGACACAAGGACTGTCTATGCTGGTAGGAAATGTGACAGCGTATCAGAAAGATGAATGAGAGAGTCACTATATGTAAAATAACACAAATATAAAATAAAACACTTATATGGCTACTGTTAACAGTGAAGGACAACAGCTGTTGTGGAATATAACACAGGTAATGTTGATTTTGTTGTTGTTTTTGTTTTCTTTCATCTCAACAACAGGGAGGAACACCTGTCCTCAGGTAGGAACAGAGAGGGTTTTCCTATGACAGCAAGAGCATTTGACTCTGGTGCTGTTCAAAATCCCATTTCAGAGGTCACATTTGTGCTTTAAATGAAATGCCTGGATGAATTTCATGCTCTGCTAGATAAGAATAGTAGTGATGCAAGTGCTCTTTTGGACTCTGCAGGTCAGGGGTAATGATAATGCCAGGTTGCAGTGCCCAGTGTTTCGCAGGGGGGAAGGACAGTGGTGCTCCCAGTGCCTGTGTGAACGCCAAAGGCATAATGAGAGCAGAAATATACTATTCCTTAATGTCCATTGGAGCTCCCTACCTCCAGACTCAACATTTCTTGAAGTGTGCTTGTACGGAATATATTTACATGGACAAAGTAGGTATCCAATAGAGGAAAAAGCTAGCTTTTCCTGTCCTCTACAACTTTCACTCTTCCATCTGTCACACATACCAATGCTGATGGAGAAACTGAAATTTCAGTTACGGATATGAAATCCTTTAAAACTGCAAAATCCTGTTTGTGGCTGATACTTCATCCTTTTTATACTTATAAATAGGGTTACTGGATGAGAACAGATACCTAGGTTCACTGCACTGTTGTTCCTGGGCATGCAGCTATATTCCAGGAACACAATTTCTTTCTTTGTTCAAAAGCTCAGTCTGAGGAGAAGCTAAGGGTATCCCTGGCCTAAGCCAGTCTAACATCTGGCTGTAGTATTTTGGCTCTGCTGCACCTCCTCTTCCACTCCTGCCTGCCCTTTTTACTTTCTCTGCCCTTCCCTAACCTCTCACTGAGCCATACTAGCTCCCTATCAGAAAATTGGGGTTTGGGTTGTTTTTTTGTTTTGTGTTGTTTGTTTGTCCCCTCCTATTTTTCATTGGGTTTCATTAGCCCACTATGGTGAGTCAGTGGGCTGAAACAATTCAAAGGGGGACAAATTCTGGGGATATCCCAGATGATTGGAAGTTGGCGAATGTCACGCCAATCCACAAAAAGGGCTGGAAGGAGGACCTGGGAAACTACAGGCCTGTCAGCCTGACCTCAGTGCCTGGCAAGGTTATGGAACAGATCATCCTCAGTGTAATCACACAACACCTGCAGGATGGGCAAGGGATTAGACCCAGCCAGCATGGGTTTAGGAAGGGCAGGTCCTGTCTGATTTATGATCGAGTGACCTGCCTGGTGGATGAGGGGAAAGCTGTGGATATGGTCTACCTGGAGTTCAGCAAGGCCTTTGACACCGTCTCCCACAGCATTCTCCTGACAAAGCTGTCAGCCCTCAGCTTGGACAGGGGCACCCTGTGCTGGGTTAGGAACTGGCTGGAGGGCCGGGCCCAGAGAGTGGTGCTGAACGGTGCTGATCCAGTTGGCGGCCGGTCATTAGTGGTGCCCCCAGGGATCAGTGTTGGGCCCAGTTCTGTTTAATATCTTTATTGATGGTTTAGATGAGGGGATTGAGTCCATCATCAGCAAATTTGCAGATGACATTAAGCTGGGGGGGATTGTGTATCAGCTGGAAGGCAGGAGGGCTCTGCAGAGGGACCTGGACAGACTGGAGAGTTGGGCCGATTCCGACGGGATGAGGTTCAACACGGCCAAGTGCCGGGTCCTGCACTTTGGCCACAACAACCCCATGGGGAGCTCCAGGCTGGGCACAGAGTGGCTGGAGAGCAGCCAGGCAGAAAGGGACCTGGGGGTTTGGATTGACAGGAAGCTGAACATGAGCCAGCAGTGTGCCCAGGTGGTCAAGAAGGCCAATGGCATCCTGGCCTGTATCAGGAACAGTGTGGCCAACAGGTCCAAGGAAGTGATTCTTCTCCTGTAGTCGGCGCTGGTGAGGCCACACCTCGAGTACTGTGTCCAGTTCTGGGCTCCTCAGTTCAGGAAGGATATTGAGGTGCTGGAGCAGGTCCAAAGGAGGGTAACTGGGCTGGTGAAGGGACTCGAGCACAGATCCTATGAGGAGAGGCTGAGGGAGCTGGGGCTGTTCAGCCTGGAGAAGAGGAGGCTCAGGGGAGACCTCATCACTCTCTACAACTACCTGAAAGGAGGTTGTAGCCAGGTGGGGGTTGGTCTCTTTTCACAGGGAACTATCAACAAGACAAGAGGGCATGGTCTCAAGTTGTGCCAGGGGAAGTTTAGGTTGGATATTAGAAATAATTTCTTCACCAAGAGGGTGATCAGGCATTGGAATGGGCTGCCCAGGGAAGTAGTGGATTCTCCGTCCCTGGAGCTATTTAAAAAGAGACTGGATGTGGCACTCAGTGCCATGGTCTGGTAACTGCAGCGGTAGTGGGTCAAGGGTTGGACTTGATGATCTCTGAGGTCCCTTCCAACCCAGCCAATTCTATGATTCCATTCTATGATTCTAAGATTCTATGAAAGCCAGGTGGGATGAATGTTAGAGATGTCTTGTCACAAGTGGGGACATCAGCAGCCAGGAGGTAAATCCCCTGTAGCTACCAGGGTCTTCTTACTGTGAAAATGGAGTTGTAGAAAAAGCAGCTCAGACACAGACATTGCTTGAGGTTTAAAACATGAACAGGTATCAGTGAGCAACCTCTAAGAGGACTTCTGTAGGAAGACAGAAAAACATGTCAGTTACTTTACATCTATTCTGTATTCTTGGCTGTCTCTGTCATGCTTAGCCGGTAGCTCTTGTAAGCAGAATGTGCCTCTTCTTCCCACACCATTGAAAATGTCTAAAAAGGATTTATTTTTTAACGCATTTTTTTTAGGCAAGATGTAAACCAATAAAACTTTTGGAGCAATTCTGGCTCTTATTCTGTTTGCTGGGAGAAAGTGAAAACTCCCATCTCCAAACTTCTGCAGACACCTGCAGATCTGTGTGTAACTTTAGAGAGGACAATTCTCCTTGTGTTACAAATCCAGATTTACTTGCAATGTTGTTGCTCCACCTGAGTAGGACAGTTCTCCTCAGTGGCTGTCTCCACATGTAGCTCTTCACAAGTTTGCTGTTCGTATTTTAGTCAAAGCTTTTAAAATTAAGAGCAGCCACTGTGAAAATGCAAGATCAGAGATACAAATGACACCATACTGCTGAACAATGCATAACACTCATGTAACAGCAGAAACTGGTTTATCGGGTTCACCCCAGACATGTAAAAGATTGATAAACTTTTGAAACAGTACAAAGTGTATTGGAGTATTGTGCGGTTTTCTCACCAAAGGAGTACCAGGACCAATAGTAGCAAAAGAAAAGTTGCAAAATATAGGCTGTAACTGCTGTGAGGCAGCAAATCTCAAAATCGTTTTGTCAGTTGGTGAGAATGCCCTTTTCTGTGAATCACTGAAAAGTCCTGAAAATATCCTTGGCTGCTCTCAGCTGTGACACCAAAAGAGGTCAAAGTGTGCCAGGGGACTGGCCTGATCCCAAGCCCATGTGCAAAGGCGGAGGAGCTAAAGCTGCAGACAGAGAACAGAAGAAATATGCAAGGTTCTGTTGTGCAAGTGCTGGCAGATGTGCTGGCAAGATTGAAGCAACAAAGCTCAGCTGCCATTCACAATCTAAGGAAACTCCAAGACACTGTAAAACAACTGCTGAAGGAATAACCCTCTGTGCTGTCTCACAGCTGTTCCTCTTGGGACCTGACCCTATGGAGTGATCATGTGAAATGAGGGCTGAAATAATGCATGGGAAATGCTTCCAGTGAGGAGGAGCTGCACTGCAGTCCCAGGCTGAGTTTGGTCACCCTGAACCCAGGCCAGCACTCCAGAAACCACAGCAAGCATTCTCCCACTGGGTGCCACTGGCAGGGCATGGGGCCCTGTTTTTAGGTGTGACAATCAGCCACCTAAATCCTCAAGTTGCATGAGTTATTCAAGATGAACATGCAGGCTGAAAATATCTTTTCATATCATACATGTTACAACTTATATTTCTCCAGGCTGCAAAAAATCCTGCTGATTTGCAAGAAGATAACATGGAGTTCCTAACAATTTTATTAGTGATTGCCTTCAGCTGAGACTGTGCTGCTCCAAATGGCACCCACCTACCTCTGCAGTAGAGAATAATTTCTTTAAAATTTGCTACTCTTGAATTAAGGACAATTATGCACTGTACTACAAAACTTTTGTATTTTTAAAGTACAAATAAATGTGTTAGCATGAGGAATAAAGTGAGAGCACAGAAATAATCTTAGTGTTAATGGAAAGCCTGTAGCATTTCCCTGCTTTCTTCCAGAACAAGATGCAGCTGTAATTATGTCTGCTGTTTACTTTTGAAATACTCCTCTACAAATAGTTAATCCCCTTAAAAAACTGAACAAATTTTAACATTATACTAGTGTTCTAGAGTCTCAGAACATGAACTGAGTTGAGGAATCATATGATGCTCAAAAGACTTTTTGGAGACTGAATGTCCACCTTTGTTCAGTTGAATTAGAATCACAGAATAGTTTGGGTTGGAAGGGACCTCTGAAGATCATCTAGTCCAACCCCACTGCCATGGGCAGGGACACCTTTCACAAGATGTGTTGTTCAAAGCCATATCCAGCCTGGCCCTGAACACTGCCAGGGATGGGGCATCCAAAACTTCCCTGGGCAACCTATGTCAGTCTTCATGATAAAGAATCCAATTTAAATCTACCTTCTTTCAGTGTAAAACCACTGTCACTACACGCTTGGTAAAAAGTCTCTCTCCGTGATTCCTTCAAGCTCCTGAGAAGCTACAGTGAGGCCTTTTAGATTAATGAATTAATCTCTTAGATTAATCAAACAATAGAAACAAGTGCCATCTTTCAGTGGGTTTCTCTTCTGGGGCCAGGTCCCCGGACTGTGTGGATGCAGTTAAAATCTGTGAAGGTTCTTAGATGCTGTCTGAAATGAGGAGCCTTGTATGTGTTAAAAGGCATCTCCAAAATCCCATTCTTTGGGTGCAGGGATGGAAATACTGGGAGGGTTTTGAATGAATTAGGCTGATTCTGAGACAGGGGGACTGCCTTCCCTCAACAAATTGTTATATTAGCTTTCTAACTCCTTTATCCCATGGATCTTCTGCAAAGGATGCTGAAAGACAGTAAATAAACCAGGGTTTGAGATCTTGTGACCTGTGCAGAGGAATCATCGTTTCCAGCAGCAGAGCTGATATAAAAGTTTATTTTTTCAAACTCTAAAGGATGGAAGGGAATGATGTAATCCGAGCAGGAAAGGAAAAGCAACAGTCACACACACACACACACACGCAGAGCAAAAAAAAAAATCCTGGAAAAAATAGACAATGGGAGAGGATAGTTTAAAGCTAAAGCAAGGGGAACTGACCTTAATAATTTGTGGAGGCTACTCAGTCACTCATTTCCTGTTTATTTCTGTTTACTTTGTTTTGCAACCTACTCCAGACCTTTAATATTTTCTAATCTAAATAGGACTTATAGTTTGTTTTTGCCAGATAATTTCAGACAAAGCAGATGTTTTAGAATAAATGGATATTCAGAAAACGCTTTTTGTTTCACTGAGGAAAGCATTTTGCAAACTATTATAGAAACCAAAAAAAGATATCTTGTTTTTTTCAGCTCATGCATTTGCACAAAATGACTGCACTTCTCAGAGATGGATTTATATTTATTAACTGAGTTAAAGTGTTTTTATAGTAAATATTATAGGCTATGAAGGTTAAGAAAAAAATAGCCACCGACTGTCAGCATCTCATTCCTGCTTGTGTGTTTTAAAGACTAATTTCATGCTGGGGGCTTTCTTTCAGCAGTGGCACATGAGCTCTCTCCTTTTCTGATCGTGCACCTCATGTCCTCAGACATTAAGATCCTGTTCTGCCTCGCTAGGAGGATGAGAGGGCAAGATGGTGCAGGGCTCTTCACAGATCTCAATATGAAAATCCTGACAACAAGAGGCATAATAAAATAACCATTTTAATACAATAGAATAAAAATAGCAATACAGGTAGTGACTTACATCCCTCCAGGTGCTGGGAATCTGGCTTGCATATGGCATGGGACAGACCCTGGATAGATTTTCCCACAGCCTGCTGTGCAGATCCCATCAGTGAAGAGGCTCTGTCCCCCTTGCACGCCGTGGTGCCTTTTAGTTTTCCTAACAAACAAACCCAGGTATCCTCTCCTGAGAGCCTGGACTGTCACCCCTTGTATAACACCTCCCAGTGCTCAGCACAGGCCATCCTGGGTGACTCCATCATGTTCCCTTGCAGCAGCTCCTCATGCCCAAGCCCTGTCTGTGGTGCCTGCTAGGGCAGACACAGACTTTTCATGGTCACTGATTCCTCACGTACACCTTCCACAGGGCTCCCAGTGCAGATCCCAAAGGCCCTTGCCACTTTGTCACTATGGTCTAAAACCAATGGATAGATAAAAAAATGTACTGGCAAACAGCAAAACAGCCTAGCAATGTAAAGTTCAGTATTCCTAGGGAACCAGGCAAAAGGCATTAAGCGTGTTAAAAAATAAAAGGCAAAATTGGTGATAGCTAAGAAGATATACGGGAGAGTAACTTGCCCAGAGCAACACTGAGCTCCTGCCAAAACTTTATGCCCTAGGTGACACAGTCACCTTTATTTGCCCAGTTACAGACAGGTTACAGGCTCAGCCATGACTTTTTGGACCATAGCTACATTAAAAATAGAACCATGGCTTTGCATGAAGAACAGTTTTGCTCATAAACTCAGGAAGCAGGGAAGGCTTGTGATTCATGGCCATCCTGACATCATTATCTGCCTGTTTATAAACACTAATTAATGGCTGTAAGATCATACTTTGTTTACTCTGCATCTTACCTCTTACTCTGCATCATCCTACACCCCTTAATTGTATTGTAATTCCTGTTTTCAATAGGACTGCTTGCATGATGCAGGATTATTCATATTAATAAATTATTAACTGGAAAGTATGTGTGCAAGTCCCCTATAAATACTCCACTTGGCTGTCCCCAACTCAAGAAGTGATTAGTTATTTGCTAAAGGCCTGATCCAGCATCTCTATCCATTGATGAGTAGGTGTTGATTTCATTATGCTTTAGTTTGGGCTTTGATACTGTGGTCTCTCATCCTCTGGGACCTTGCACACTGAATGCCTCTTTTGTGGAGGGCAAGGGTTGGGACCATTGTGGAGACAGGACCCACAGCTGTCATGAGGGAAAGGACTCTGTCCTCATCCCAGGTCAGCAAAACCTACAAGGCCAGTGTAATTGCTTATGCACTTCAAATTTACTATGTTCCTAGTGTTTTGCCAAATCCAGGACCTTCATTCCTAAGTGGCAGCAGTTTCCAAGAGGTCACACTTATCATCCCATGGCCTCTGCCCACACAAGGGTGTCTTTCTAGTCACCCTCCCTCCATTATGCCTCAAACAGAGCAGACACTGTATGGAAAAGGGGAAAGAGCAATGACAGATGGGATACCAAAATAAGGAACCATTTGTCTGCTTTCCTCTTTTCTGTGCAAAAGTGCTGGGGTGAATCCTGCAGCCCTCCTTTTCTCCATGGAGAGTCCTGCCACAGGTGAATAATTCAACTCTTGGAAAGCCTGGCCCAATAAAGCATCTCCAGAACCTTTTCCCAGGAAGCAGCTTAAGGAGTGAAGTGACAGCCCTTCCATCAGCAGTTTCAGGTAAACTGATCATTGCTGCAGAGGGCTGGTGTTATATGTGTAACACCAGAGTAAGGCATAGAAGCATCAGATTAATATATTCCTCTGCCAGGGTTCGCAAAACCATCAAATGCCAACTGCAGAGGCAACCAGGTGAACACAATCAGGTGTTGCCAGTTAGGAGGAGGAAGGTGTGAGCTCCTGTTAAGCCCACCTGTGCCCAGTTAGGGTTGGCCCCAACTGCGCATGAGCAGAACTGGGGGACCAATGAAAGGTGGGCTTCCAGGAGGGTGCTCAGCTCACTCTAGAGTAGCTTGAATAAGAGGAGAGTTGACTCCTGAGTTAAATGTGTGATTTAGCAGGGGAGTGTGTTCTGCTTTTGATCCAGGAGCAAGATGAGATAATTTTCAATCCCAGAGCTGCATCACAGCACATATAATCAGTACCACTTAAGGGATGAGCAGAAGTGCAAACTGTGTCCCTTCCTCTCAGTGTTAAACATGCAAACTGCTTGCTGTGATTGCACCATAGAGAAGTGTACTTTTATGGACTTCAATAGTGGTTTCACTCAGTAGTGGTTTCACTCTTTTCGTTGTATTTACACTCCTTTCTACCCACATTTGGTCCTCCGATACACCTTGGGTGCCTCTGCTTCTCCACAGGAGAAATATAGACAAAACAACCTCAAGGAAAAGTACACAAACTATGAAAGGCAAAAGGAAAGTTTACATGGCAACATAGGCAGCATTTGGATCCCAGAAACCTCAGTAAATCTCATTAGACTCCTCCTAGAAATCTCAGTGCTTGAATCTAGCACTTGGGCTCTGCAGCATCAGCTGTGCTAAGCCAGTGCTTGAGAGTGGTGTCCTGAACACGGTGCTCCGTGGGCTTAAGAAAAGCAGACCAGAAAAGCTGAAAAAGCTCAAGTAAGAGGTGTAGGCAGTGATGTCTCCTGCCCTTGCTTTCTCCAGGTGACAAGCAGTCAAATGGGTCTGAAAACTGTTTCACAGAGTTTCAGAGACAGCCTCGTCCAAGACTTGTCACTACCTATTAGCCCACGTGGTGGCTTTCGCTCTGACCATAGAGCATTATTTCCCCCTGAGCAGAAGTCTGCTCTGCAGCAATGCCACAGGTTTTCCTAAGTGACTGCTTTTCTGGTCATTCCCAGAACTGATGCACAAAGGTGTGTTCTTGTGGAGACAGCCAGTAACAGGTACACTTGAAGAAGTAAGAACATTGTGCTTGATTCTAGGACTCAAGTATATTGTCAGCACAAAATGCACAACTTCAAATCCCAGGCATTTCCTGGTGACAAGTTCAGCTGCAGGGAAACTGTGCTGATGGCCAGCTGGGGGAGAGCCTCCAATACTCCATCCTCTAAATCCCCAGCCTATCTGCTTGCCGTGTTGTTTTTAAGTTTCATACCTTGGCAGTTGCCATGTTTGATCTCTTAAGTTCTTCCTTGCACGTCCAAAGCACAAAATAGCAATTTCAACTTTGAAATGTCTTTCAACATTTAAATTCTCTGATCAGGAAATGTGACTTTTTATTGGCACACTTTTTTGGCAGTTGAGTGGCAGAGACCTATTCCAAAACAGGAAGCAGATTCTCACCTAAGTATTGCTGCACAGAAGTTGCTAAGGCAACTCTGGCAACATCTGGTGGGTGTTATCTTGCTGTGATAGCACTTCTTAGCGTAGACATCTGAGGCCAACCTGCAGAGGAGCCTGTAGTGGGTGGCCAGGAATCCTCAAGAGAAACCATGTCTCAGTTTTGAAGCTGATCAAGTTTAGGTCTGAAATGTTGTCTGCCAGATAAATAAAATGAGTTAGGGAGAGGTTTTTAAAAAAACACCATGTGCTCCTGTTGGAGTGCTTCTGAAAGACTGCAAACTCGGGAAAGACCACTCTGAGGAGCAAAAATGTCATGGTGAATTCAACAATTCTGCTTGTTTTTCATTGAAACCTCTGTGCTGTTCCTATGGAGCTCACTGGTAAAACTTTTAGCATGGACCAGAACCAGCATCAAAAATTTGTGCTGCCTTGCAACAGGGCTGTGTTCCTGGAAGTAACTGCTTTCTCATAGAGTGTCCTGCACAATTCCCAAACTGAAAGAAACCACACTACAGCAAAGACTTCGTTCCAACAAACAATTCAGCTCATTGGGTTATTTGCATAAGTAGTTACCTGGGTTTGCAGTCAGATACTCACAATGGCAGAGGAAACAGCTGAAGGCAGAGGCTGAAAAAGCTCAAGTTTATATAGGGCTGGGGAGGAACAGAACAAAACCAACAAACTCAAATCCTTTGTTTGCATTTGTTGTCTGTCTACACATCTTTGGAGTTGAGTTGCAGGCAGTTAACATAAAAAATTGTGGTAAGATCTTGCATTTTCTTAGATTTTTTTCAAATCTGTGAAAAAGGTTGAGATGCCAATTTTAAGCTCATGGATATGAGCGTAATAAACCCAGCAACAATTTTTTTGCATTCCCTTTATATATAACAAAGGCAGCTACATTTATACAGAGATTTGCTTGTTGAGATGAGTGACTTCAAGAAGCATGGTCTCTCTCATTAGCTGCCAGTTGATTTTAATCTCATCGTTGAGGTGCAAGGGAGGAATAGCAGCCTACCTGGCCAACTTCAGAACAAGAATTGGAGCTGCCAGAGCCAGGTGAGTGCAGTTCAAGCCACTAATTATAAATACTGTCCTTTTGTGTATTCAGGGAAGCTGTGGCTGTTTCCTTGACCATGAATATCAACTACAGTTTCCTGGGGTCACACAGGTCTTTTACATCTCAGAGACAAAAAGACCCTGAGGCAGGTGGTGATCTTGCCATGTTTCTCTCAGGTGTGACACAGGGCACAAACATCATTTTACCCCACAAGAAAAAGGATGCTCTTTAGAGTAAGATTTGTTCCACAGCACTTAATACCTACCAATGGTCAAACATCTCCTTTGCCCTCCCCTCTTCATCAAAGGAGGAGAAAGCATTTCTAGAATAGGATTACTCTGAATTGTTTAGGTGTTCCCCTCAGGATGTAATAATAAGCAGCAAGCCAGACATACTTGTTGCCCTCTACTAGGTGAAAATCTGCTCATTTTTCTTGATCCTGGAGCCTACACTGCTGGTGTTTCAAATAAAGAGAGATGAATCTCCCCCAATGCTTAATGAACACAAAGCCAAGCTCATTGCAAGTCTGAACTCAAATTTTCCGAGGCCAGCTATGTCCCTGCAAGGTGATCAGGAACCTACTTTTCAACAAGAAAGCTGGAAGAAGCTAGCATCTGTTTTAAGATTATCTTCAACAAGGATTTGTCAAGCTGAAAGACAGCAAAGGGAGAAGCCAAGGCATGTGCTTCTGTGACCCACTTACCTTCAGGAAACACAAGCAGGACAGAGAGGATTCTGGATTTTAGCTACAGGAGAGCAGATGAGTATTAAGACATAGTAATTCACAACTAATTTATTCCCCAAAAGGATAATTACTAGCAATTTTTTCCCCTTCAAAGTATCAGCCTAATACTGCTGCTGATTTTAATTAACTAGCCAATGGGAAGCAGGATGGCCTGAGGAGAGATTTCATGCAGAAGTTAATTAATGCTCCAACCTAGTTTAAAGTGTTGCTTAAGTGGCAATTGGGGGGAAGTTGACATCAACCAGCTATGTATCTTTTAGCTTCCATATTACCGGTCATTTAATGGCTCCTCCCATGTAATCCACAGCACTTAAATTAGCAAGTGAGAAGAAATTAGTGAACACACAAGAAATAAGGGAGTAATTTCCAAGGCAAACATTATTGCCTCTTCATGAACACGCCTGATTTAAAAGAGGAAAAAGCCAAGCACCTGGATTATGCACGAGTTTAGCTCAGGACAGGTGATGGGTAATCAAGGCTCAGATATGGGTAATCAGAGCTCAGTCCCTTTTGGCTTAGTGTTGCTTGTGAGAGCTGTGCTCCTGGGGACAGTATTTTGCACCTCATGGAAAATATGTTGGGTTTACAGAAGCATCTTAATCACAATTTGTAATCAATTTTGTGAGACTGTAATTATATCTGGTTTTCTTTCTCTTGTTCTTCCCAGATTTGTTTTAATCAAATGTGTCTCAAATTAATAACTTCTGCTTTTATTTATTTCCTCCATTACCGAAAATATAACACTAAATGATTTTATTTGATTTTTTTTGTTAGGAAGATAAAAGATGATTCATTTTATTGATAATTTCTAAATTCTTCATGAAAAAACAGATTTCTCCTTATCTCCAAAAACCAGAGCCCTCTGTTATTCTTGCCTTGGGCACACAGCTATTTATAACCACCAAATTACTTTTGCAAACTGATGCCAAGAAATGCAGGGCATTGATTATTGTATTATTGTTTTTAGTGGGCTGTGTTTTGCTTGGCATTGCCCCTGTCTTGAAAAGTTAGCCATCTGAACAGGCTGAATAACCTTTGGGAGAAAGGAGGTTTTAGTTCAATCCTATTTCACAAGGAGGAATCTGAGCATCAAAGACATGAGAGGACCCACCATCCCACTATTGCAAAGTCAGACCATCCTATCCCTTGCCTATTCCTCAGCATTACATCATTTTTCTCTCAGCTGGCAAAGTGCAGTTGGAATTATTACTACTGGAAGGGTACAGAAAGACATAATTTTAAAATTAGTGTATCAAGTTAACTACAGTCTTGCAAGAATCTCTTCCTTTTCATAAGCAGCTTCATCAAGGTGGTTGGGAGTCAGATCCTGTATCCACATTTTGTGAAATGTTGACTCACTAGGCAAACAGCTCTATTTGAATCACTGAAGCAAGCTATTATATGGCAGCTGAGCATCACATCCTTGTTTAAGTCACTCTGTAGATAACCAGTGATTTATACACTCTACTAGGGGAACCTCACAGCCGTTTCACTTCACAAAAAACGTCTAAAATTCCTTTTCTGCAAATCACAGCCTAATGATTTGTTGGAAGCCTGAGGAGAGTCCTTCCTGGGAGGCAGAAATAACATAGCTTTGGTATCACACTTCTCCCCAAAATGCAGCCCAATCCTAGGTGAGGAATACAGGTTTAGAACTTTCTGAATCCTATTGTTAATACTTTTTGTCAAGGATACACCAACTATCTCTTTTCACCTTTTTCTGTGGGAAAGTGTAAATAATGGATGTTGTACAGTTTGCATTCAAAGAACACCAAGGCTGGAAACAGTTAAGGATTTGTGGCAATGCCTCTAGCACCTGATTTGGGTAGGAAAGGCAGGTTCTTACAAGAGAAGAGAGCTGCATATGACTCTTAAGGAGATGATCAGCAGTGGTAAACACCCTTGAGCTTGGGGGAGGCTTTATCTTCTTGCTGCTGTGATTTTCTTCTGAGTAAGGGGCCAATAGCTTTCAGAGAGCCTGGAGAACTTGGCTGCTAAGTCCTGGGTTGCAGGGAAGGTAGGCTGCCCACCTTCAGTTATCTATTTTGCTTATTTTAATATTACTGCTGATCTGTTTCCCCTTACTGTATTGAATAGTCTACTGCTTTATCTATTTTCCCTCCATTTCTTCCCTGAATTGAGATGTTCCTGCTGCCTGCAGCTGGTTCCCTTCACCTTTCTGCCCTCAGGAGTGGCTGAAGATCAAAGCTGTGCTGTGTGCCCCTGGTGGCCTTGGTGCCAGCAGCCTCTGGTCTGTGCTTTGCTATGCAGCAAGACCCCTGTCTCCTGTCTCTTGGAGCAGGTTTGATTTCCATCAGTTCCTTGTTCCTGGGCTCTGGAGGCACAGGAAAAGAGGATGTGGCCTTTTGTAGAGCCCTTCTTCTTGATGCTGTGCACACTATGCAGGATTGGATGTCATGTAGTTCCTCATGTCCCAGCCATGCCTAAAAGGCAGTTCTGGTAGCTGAAGGCTGCCCTTAGAGAAGGTGATGTGTCTGTACTAAGGAAACCCAAACACAGTCTTGTTGGGCACATTCCCTTTTGGGAAAAATTTTGCTGTGGCAAACCACCCTCCAAATAAGACACTTTGCACCTGCCTGGTAAGTAAGTATAGGCAAGAGGCTTGCCAAGACCTCTTCTCCATGGGACTGTTGATGTCCTACCTTGCAGATCCCTTCTCTAGTCTTGATTCCTCCCTGCATGCTTTGTATGTTCCTTCTCCCCTTTCAAGAAAGGCACCCCATGAGCTCTGTCACTAAAACTGGAGAGCATTGAATGGTGGTGTCAGTGCCCACATGGGGAGCAGGGCTTTCCTGTCTTCTTCCTTGAGTACTTCCCAGACACTGGACCTTTTCCCCATGATGCTGGTTTGGGCTTAGCTCCACAGATCTTTCAGCATGTTTTTGCACAAGATTTCTGTGAATATAGTCAAGCTAAACTGGTCCTGGAAAGAGATGTGCTTCAGTGACACTTCTTGACTTCACTGCAGATTTTTGCTATGTGATGAAAGAAATCAAAGAAATACTATCTCCTACCTTTCCACTCCAAAAGTGATGCAGGCACACTGAATAGGCAGCTGCCAAGAGGTTCCTGGCAGAGGATCTTGCCCTTGGCACCCTGACTCAAAGCACATGAGTGTTTGGCTCTGTCTGCACACACCCACTTGTGTGGATGCTAGTTTGCAAATACTCCAGATGAAAGGTGCCAAGAGCCCACAAGAACGCAGGAGGATGTTGTTGGTGACCTCCTTAGGGAAGAATGTCCCATCGGTGGTGTGAATAACAATGTCCTGTCATGACCAGGACACAAAAAACCAATATAATAGTAGCCTTCAACCTCTTGAAGGGCAGTTGAAAAGATGACAGAGCCAATCTTTTCTCCGTGGTGGCAGATGGCATAACAAACAAAGCAGACGTCACAAATCGTGGCGTGGGATGTTCAGGTTGGGTGCTAGGGAAAAACATCCTAATGGGAGAAGTGTGCAGCCCTGGTATGGATTACTAGAGGGGATGGGGAAACTTCCATCCTTGGAAGGGGTTCAGGTATCTGCTGACCTGATACTGATTGGAATAGAGACTTCCAAAGGTTCCTTCCAACCAAATACTCATATAGTGACAATTGCCCGTTGGCGTGTGCTACAGGAAGACCTAGGGCAGAGCCTGTGGATTTGTGACTGGCAGGTCTGACAAGCCCATGTAGTGGGAGGAAGGAAGAACCCAAACAGCAGCAGATACTGGCTGGCTCCCAGGCAGCTTGCACTCTGTTCCACCATACATGTGTACCTGCTTACAGTTTATGCTGACGTGTGAGGTATTAGCTTCTATCTAGAGGTCAAGGCTAATGACTGCAATAATTCAGAGGTTGTATTACCTCTAGAAAATGGAATACCATCCTCAGAGGCATGTGACACATTATCTTGAGCCTACTCTGGGCTTAATTTTGTCCAAAACTTGTATTTAAAAGCATTGACAAAAAATAAGCTATCATTATATTGTTACAGATTGTTCGTGGCTTTGGCATTCTGTATAACGAACCAATGGTCAGTTATTTCTTGGCAGGGAAGTGATACAGCTGTCTTGAATCTTATTTGAAATAAGACAGCATGTACAGCTGAAAAGCTTAATGGGCAAGGGACTATGTAAACAATATATCATCTTTTATTTTTGAGGTGGTGATGAAGCTCAATTAAAGTATGCTACACCTTTGAGGAAGGAATTGGAGCACAACAGAGGCAGCACGTGTTACTGGGAGGCAGCTGTATGCTAGTCCTTGGTTTTGGGAAGATGGAACCTTCTCTATAATTTTAAAGGCTTACACAACACAAAGATGTATTTTCAAGAGGGAAATTTGGATGAACCGTGCAGGGAACTGGATGGGTAACTGTTATTAGTGCTAATATAAAAATCCACTGCACTTTTTTCTGGGGGTCCTAAATGTACCACCAGCACTAAAATCTTGAATTAATGAATTAGCATTCATGCTTGTCCCAAATGAGGTAATGTTTTTCCTGCTGAGAGATAGTTCTAGACAACAGGATCAAGAAGCAATCTCTGCATGGTGAGGTATTCATACCCCAGGTGGGAAGGGCAAATTTGTGTGGCTATTTGGATCAGTTCACAACCTTCAGTGCAAGGGGTTTTCTGGCACAGCTTTTGGTCTGTGCAATTCCATCCCTTGCTCACTTCTTGGCCCTGTGGAGCTGTGTGTCTTCTGGAGCACGCACCATGTCTGTCACCAGAGGCAGGGGACCTTGGTTTAGACCCCTCTGTGCTGTTCCAGCATGCAGTCCCTGGCCATTTTAGAGCTGAAGGGGCAGATTTGGCTGTGCTCTTTTCCTTGCTGAAGCATTTATCCTACCCGTAACAGTTCAGCAACCCAAATCCTAAAGACTTGGCTGTTGCAGCTGAACTCAGGGCGTCTTGTTGCCTTCAGCACTTTATGACCCATTTTCCTACATGCCATGTAGCATGGATATCCCGAGCCACTGTAAACACAGGGTGTAAACTCAGCTACAGGCTGTAAGAAAGGCTTTAGCCCATGGGGTTTGCCCACAAGCAGTGGTCCAGCAAGAGCACTCAGTTGGCAAGTGTTCAAAGATGCCATTGCTGCACTGAAGAGTGAGATTCTGCAAGATGCTGCAGGTGATGAAATGTTTACCCAGTGCCAAAGAACTTCTTCCCCCCAAATGGTTCTTCATCTCCTCTAATCCTGTGTTTACCTGGCACATAACTAATTTTGCTGCGGGGGGAGAAAAGCTGTGCTGGTGGTCCTCACACAGGGAGGCTGAAGGAACACGGGAGCTGGTGTAAGGAATAGGGTGAGACTGCTGGTTTTGGTGGCAACCAGCTGTGAAACAGGCTCTGCAGTGTGAAATGGCACCTCACAGCCTTGGGACCATGATGGAGGGGGCTGAGATGCAGCCATGAATGCAGCAATCCCATATAATCCTGGGCTTGGACCTGATTCTGGAGCTGCTCAAAACAAAGGTTACAGCCCTTTGCCAACATCTCTTGTTACTATGACCCCTGTTTAAAACTGAAATGGCTCATCCACTTGGACCATCATCAGGGTGTCTTTTGATTTTTAGCTCCTTATCAT
Source organism: Florisuga fusca (assembly GCA_038090715.1). Lineage (NCBI taxonomy): Eukaryota > Metazoa > Chordata > Aves > Apodiformes > Trochilidae > Florisuga > Florisuga fusca. Next base: position 5,507,021 of record JAAWXA010000022.1, read on the forward strand.
TTTGTTTTCACAGCAGAGAACAGCATGGATGGCAGCTGGTACTGCAATACATCTGGACCAGGATATGCATACACCCCATAAACTTCACAGTGGCTTTTGATGATGGGAGATTCCACCTGCTAAGAAGCATTAGGCCTTCTGCTTGTTTAAAAAAATTTAAAAGACAGTACATATTTTTTTCTACCCCTTGCAAATTTTGATTGAAAATTACTTGGGGAGACAAGGAAACATTACTATTTCCCATCCATGTGGATGGAATATCTTCCTTCTGCTGCCATGAGGGTTAAACTATGCTGTGAGTGATGCTCCTACTAATACAGGTGGGTGTCTCTTAAACAGAATGCCCCATTTAAGGGGCATTAAGAGTTGTAAATAGAGCATTATTCATTCCTGAAGCCTTCTTTATACTGAAGTCCATTAATCATGCTAGCTGATGCCAGCTCTGATGCCAGCTCTGATGGCCAATGGTTTCAGTGCTCCACTTAAAGCTCTGCAAGGAAAGTCCCATAGATTTTTAAGTTTTATAGTCATTTTTCCCAAGATTTGATAGTTATACAGAAGTTATACAGAAGATAACCACAGTTTCTGTCCTTAGCATCTGTTCTGATTCAGTCATAGTTTTGGACTTCAGATCTAGTCTGTCATTTTAACTGTGGCTTACAGACTTCTGCATGCTCTGCTTAGGGAAGGATTTCTAAAGGGAATATTTTTCCCACAATCTCTCAGTGCTAGCAGGGAGTTCCCAGCTGGGATATTCCAGGGATATTTTGCATTTTTGTGCTGCTTTGTGTCTGGTTTTATTGCCTTTCAGTCCTCAGTAGTTCCTCGAGTCTCATTTAACATCCTTTGCTATGGAAACTTGTATTACTGCCAGGAAACTGCTAAGCAAATGCCAATGCAGAGTTTAAGAGTGGGAGGGAAGCATCATGAGACATGATGTTTATGAGGGAAGTGGAAGGTGGAATTCTCTTCACTTAAAACCAAAAGCCTTCATCAGTACTTTCATTATATCAAATTCACACTCCCCTTCCAGTCTTTCTCAAGTTCCATTTGCTTTACACTTTTGTTATTGTGTTTTAATATTTTCTTAATTTTTTTTTTTAAAGGATTGTCTAAAGGAATAATGAGGATATTGTAAAGAGAACAAAGTCTGCTTTGCCAACTTTGTCTTCTTCCTCAAAAATTGATGGATGGAGACTGGAAGAGGGGTGGGGGAGCAGGGAAAATGAAGGAAGGTAGGATGTGTGCACTGCCAGAGCAATCGTCTTGCAGGAATCATGAAGCTGCTTTAATATCTGTAAAATTAAATGCCACCTGAGCAGCTGTGGCTACTTAAAGGGATTCATTATGGCATTTACAGTACTGGTAGGTGAAGGGGCTATTCCAGAGACCAGATCATTCACAGATTCAGGGACAGAGCCCACCAAAATGAAATATCCCAGTGCTCTAATGATGATGTAAAAGGTCAAATGTAGGTAAAAATACCTGCCTGGCAACTCTAAGCTGCAGATGTGCATGGTTTGCCTGTGACAGTTTTGTCATGTTAATGACATGTATCAAAACTCCAGTTGGAAAAGCAAACAGGTATTTCCCATCCTAGGACAAACAGAGAAACAATGGTACATCAGCTCTAGTAAGAAGAAACCACAGTACAACAGTAAAAATGGATACTGTACAGAAAACCCTACATTCAGTTTAAATACAAGCTTCAGCAGTGATGTGGAAGCCTACATGCAATAATTGCTTTAATTCTTTGCTAGTCTTCAAAAATACATTACAAATCTCTTGGCCTGCTTTCCTGTACTGGAGCTGCTATTTGGAATGAACTGTTGGCTTGAAACTTTCAGAGTTGCTGCAAAAATTGCAATAAGCAGCTCTCTGATGCTGTGCCCTCAGTAACCTGGGTCAGAACAGGACTAGCTAGAGCTTCTGCAGTATAACAAAGCAGTTTTGTCTCTCTCTTTGGTGAGAGAATCTCTTTGAGATTCCTTATTGATGGCATGATCATGAATCAGAAGCTCTTCTATATGCTGTTTTTCCTCAAGATGATTAGCAAAAAACTGCTAAGATTACCTTTGTCAGGTTGAATGTATGTGTTTTATATGAATTATATATGGAAGTTCATCTGCTCTAATAGCTGCTTGAAAAGTTGTAAGCTTTCATCCAAAACGTCTGCATTATGAAAATTCAGCATTTCTTGTCAGCTCAGCCACCATCACAAGTGGAAACCTTTGACTTTCATCTTCTGGGCTGGGGTATGAAAGCCTTGCAGTGCAAAGCTGCAGTCACTGCCTGCATGGTTTGTTTTCTGTGCAACTTCCAGACAGAGGACTGCTGTGTTCTCCACCTAGAAAGGAGATTTTTGTGAAGCTGAGCACTTGGGATCCAGCAAAGTTGTCTCCCTTGGTAGGAAAAATTGGTAGTAGCAGTCTGATACGATTTTTGTGGACTTGTAACAAAACAAGACAGATTTTATGAATACACTGGGATTTTCTTTGCTTGGGTAGCTGAGTAGCAGACACCTGTATCCTACTTCTCAGCTGTTTCTGATGCCTCTAAACGCTAACACTCCAGACTGTTTATTATTGGAGAAGAGTTGTGGTTTCCCAGGTCCTGGAGGTGCCCTACCTTGGTTTTGGAGACCTAATCAAAGCAGAGAGCCCCAGCCCCCTTGGACTTCTCAGGTTTCAGGCTGTGCTCATAGCTCTGACATTTTTTCCTCCAAGACTGGGAAGAAAAAAAATGTGGTAACACATTAACAAACACCGGGCCTGTTGCTGTCTTGGGATCAGGGACTTGATGACAGCTAATGGAAACTTTCAGCAAAAAACCATGCAAGCCTGGGTTACAGAGCACTCAAGGTGCTCTTCTGGGGCCAACACAGGGTGACAAACTCCTTCACTCATCATCTTGCAGTTCCCTACTAAAAACACAATGTTACCCTTGTCTGGGCACACTTTTGGTTTTGTTTTTGTGTAAGGAAGGAGTGCAGAAATTCCCCAGACTGAGATGCCAAGCACTGCAGTTAGCCAACTTCACCCAAGCCTTTGCCACTTAAGCATGGATGGGGCACAGAAATAGGTCATGCCCGTGCAAAGCCAAGGTTGTGCAGATTTGGGATATCCCTCAAAGGAGTCTTGCAGGGCCATCCAAGTTAGGGCTGATGAGAAACTGGCAAGGACATGAGGGAAAGTCAGCACAAATGACTTGTGCTGTGCTGAGAAGAGATGGCCAGTGCTAGAAGCTGGTGATGCTGGTCCCACGGGTCATTGCAGCTGGTAGCTTGTTTCTACCAGCAAATTTGGATTATTATTTTTTTTTTGCACAGGAATAAAAAGTTCTCTCTGCTCACTACTCCCCTGCTTTTTAGGGGGAAAAGTTGGAAGTTTGAAGCTACATTTGAAAGTACAAGAGGAATATCCACCTGCCTGTCAGCTGAACATAGCCCTGGGGCACGCAAGTTCTGCCTACTGCAGCCAGGTTTGAAAAGTGCTGAGAGGCCAGGACATGCAGATTTCACTACCCCTCAAAAAAGAATTGTCTCTGTTCTCACAGGAATGTGAGCCAGTGACTGAGTGTATTCAGCTTTGATTTTTGTTTTTGTTTTTGTTTTTGTTTTTAATTAGAGTTCTCTGATCCCGTGCCTGTCCAGGCCTAATGCTGTGATGCAGTCAATAGAGTATGAACTGGTGCAATACAACTGCAGATAAAACAGAAAGCGCAGGACTGAGAAATGTGAGCATCAAACCCATCCAAGTAGGCATGCAAAAGGCATCGAGCAATCTCTTAAAAATAGCTAATCTAAAAATAACAGATTAGGAAGGGAGCTCTCCTGAAAAGCAGCTAAGGAGCTTATGCCTGGAGTCTGAGGACAAAGAACGGTGCTCTCTATCTGCAATGCTATCTTTGCTTTTAGGCAATAAATAAGCCTCTCCTGTCTCTGTTCTTGCCTAAATAAGCTTTTAGGCAATTAGCCATATGCCTCTCCTTTTCTGTTCATATTCAGAGCCTATGGCAATGCTTTTACCTGAGGTACTCAAGGCTGTGTCCAGCTGATTTAGGAATACGGTGTATGAAATCATGGTGCAGCAAGGAAGAGGTCTTGTGAGGTTCTCTCGCTTCAGCCCATGTCTAAAGCTTTCTTCTTCCTTCTCCCAGGACCCAATCTCTTTAAAGAAAAAACACTGCTGGCTTAAATCTTTCAGTTACTGTGTGGGCTTTTGGAGCTGTGAGGACTGAAGCTGGAGGCAAGTGTGTTAGCTTGGTGATCCTTCTGTGAGGTGGTCATGTCATTTTATTGGACAATAGCCTGTTCTCAGTGTTGGTGACAGTGGATCAGGGTAGCTTATGTGAACACTCACAAGCAAGCTGAAGGCTGCCAGGGACTGACAGGAAAATCATTTTATGCATTAATATATCACTCTGCCAGGTTTCACTTTGGTTGCCTCTCAGTCCCCAGGCTGGGGGACAATTTCCATTACGCTTCTACTCCACTGACAGCTCAGAAGAGGAAGGACTAAAACTACTCTCTTATTGCTGAATATCCCAAAGCAAAAAGATAGCAGTGAAGATAAGACTCTCCTGTCATAACTGCTGGGCCTCCCAGGGAAACCAGCAGGGTTTTGTGAGCATTTCACTGCTCAGGAGAGACCCCTGTTCTTCCCAGCTGAACTGCTGGAGAAGAGATGGAAGCCAACAGCTCTGTGGGCATTTTCTTGCCACTTGCCATTAGCTCTGTGTCTCTGCAGAGTTAGAGCTCAACAAGTGCCCCTTTCATGTAGGGACACCGATATATACCTGACTTTTGATGGGCTTTATTTCTTTAGCTGTGACTCAGTTAGACTTAGGCACTAGAGGTGGACATTTCTTGAACAGACCTTAGCAGAGGGCCAGGATTTAGCAGGCATTATCTCATAGAAAGAAATTACAGGAAAGAAAGTGTAACTACTGCAAAAAAGCCCTAACTCATCCATCCCACCATAATATATGGGGCAGACTATCATCTCAAATCAAAATACACTGAACAGGACCAGAATGGAGCCTCCATTTTAAGTTATAAAGACGCTCTCCAAGGACTGATGCGTAAAATTAATACCAAAGCCATTGTCAATCCTATGCCTCATGAATGAGAATTCAGTTAAAGCAAAATGATGTGCTGACAACTAGTTGGAAGCTCCCTGAAGCAATACCGTGGACAGAGCAGATAACATTGTGTGCAAGCAGAATGTGATTTCCTTCCAGCACTCCATGCTCTTTGGCCTTCAGTCTCAATCTGTTCATCAAACCTCACTCACAGGACACCAGCCTTTTAGATTTTCTCTTAATTTTGAGCCTGGCCTACTACACAGGGGAGAGAACCTAGCAGTGTAGAAGGTTAGTAGCAGTGGCTCAACTTTTGAGCACTGGAGGACTTTTAGTGAAGAGAAGTGCATGAATACTGTAGTTGACACTTCTTGCTGGACTTCCATACTATATCAGGCACTGGAAAAGAAGCCAGAGTTTATTTCCTGTTCTCCTGGGACTTTTTATTTCAAGAGAGGCTGGAAGCATCTTTTGGAAACTCTCTGAGGGTCCAACAGCATGAGAACGTGACAAATCCTTGGTATATATTTATGTGTAGACACATGTAGGTTCAGCTGTAACAATTTCCATCCAGATCCCAGGAGTACAAGAACTGGAAACTCAGACATACACTCCCTGCCAAAATTAAAGGAGTCCAGTTGCTGGCTGCTGTGTATGGTGACTAAGAATGAACCTGCAGACCACTCTGTTCATAGGATACAAATAAGAATGAGAGGGTAAAAACAACAGAGGATAAAACAAAACAATGTTTAAAGGATTATTTCAGCCCAAAGAGAGACTAAGACTTGAGCCTAGATAAGACCTGTTCTGTTATTTGAAGTGTCTCTTCTTTTTCACCTCTTTCACACTTTTTGCACCATAGCTGCAAACTGCAAGTTTACCATCGGGCAGCAGCTGTGTCACAGGCTGAGCAATGAGAATGTTAAAAAATCACTGGGTAGCAGGAATGCAAGGGAAGAGCGTGGGTGTGGAGACTTAAATAGAAGTACATTGCAAGAGGGGAAGGCTGGAGGAAGGAAATAAAGTGCTACTTGAGACAGCCTCAAGTTGTGCTTAGGTGTAAGGTGAGAGTTAAGTTATAGTGTTCTGCATGTCTGTTCTTGAGTCAGGTAATGCTTTTGTTTTATGGTTACTGAATGGCAATGCAGAAAAGCTCTTTGTAGGGAAGAAATTAAGCCCCACTGAGCCCAAGTCTGCATCAACTATGGCAAAAGCTTAAGCAAAACATGAATAATAGTATTAGCATCCTAAAAAGGCTTCCTTCAAGCTGGATTCAAGTAGCAGTAGGTACAAAGATAGCCCAATAAATAAGAGGTAATATCAATCAGAGAGGCAGGAGCAATGCTTCTGCACCCACTACAGCAAATGCTCTGAAAGGAGATTGACAGGATTTGGCAAAGCCTTGTAAGAAAAAAAGTTGGCTCCTGCTTGTACTGCAATATCCCCAACATCAACATGTTCAAGCCTTTGACACAGAAAACTACTTTTTGAAGGGAGAGCAATTTTCTCCTGAAATCACAAAATTCCATAATGTTGTATTAATACATGAACTGGCTCCCATGGTTTCATGTTGAGTTTGGAAGTCACACCTTAAAAAGTCAGACACTGCTGGTAGACCCACGGCAACAGATTCCTCGGAGGGGAAAAAAAAAAGAAAAAAGAAGAAGTCAATTTGCTGACTTGTATTACAGCAGAACTAACATTTGGTCTTTGAAACTTCCTGTACTTTAGGGTGTTGATTACAGAAAGCAAAGGGCTTAAACTCTAAGTTACTGAGTTACTGAAGGAGGAGCTAGAGAAGAGAAGAGAAGAGAAGAGAAGAGAAGAGAAGAGAAGAGAAGAGAAGAGAAGAGAAGAGAAGAGAAGAGAAGAGAAGAGAAGAGAAGGCCAAGAATTGTTTTGATGCTTAGATGATCCACTTTTTGCAATGCAGACATCTGCTGTCTGTTTGTAACCTTAACCTGTCTTGAACAAAAGTACAGTTACCAGAGTAGAGTTTATGAGGTAGGGGTAATTTGGTAGATGCTTACTTGACTATGCATGAGAAAGACAAGTAGGATAGCTTATACATTGACTTGGATGTTAATTAGGAGCCTGAATCAGCAGTAAGCGTTCTGTGATAGTTCAGTTCAAACTCTGCAAGGCATTATCCCTGCAGTTATCACTGTTGGGTGATGGTGATGAGAAGCAGAGGTATTTCAGTTTAAGTGGAACTGACCCTTTAGAGAGAGGTTTGCTTGTTTGAGTGATTGCCTTTGATGTGGCAACACATGAGGCACACACTGATTTTTTTTTGCAGTCATAGAAACTTAAATGTGGCAAATCCCAGGGGACTGGCAATATCTTCATTTGATCAGCTAACACAGATGGATAAATAACTGAGTTCTAAGGCAACCAAACCTTTTATTCTATGCAATTCTAGGGTTGCAAAGGTATGGGGTTTTTTTTCCAGGTGAGAAAGTGTATTTTTCCAAATGTGTTAACCCAGGTCTGACCTTGGTAGGAATCAGATGGATAACACACCTAGAGATAATACTCCTGAGAGCTTGGAGGTGTTCCTTGTATGTGTGCTGTCGTAATGCAGCTTTTATGTCTGTTGCCTCTGTAGGTGAGCTGCACTGTAGTGTGCTACAGTACATGCTGTACTGCAGTGTGCTCGCAAATGGCATGGCTATAGGTGAAGGGAGGGTAATCAGGCAAAAAGCCACCTGAGAATGCCAGGTGTTCTACTTTTTATGGGGTGGTGGAAAAGAGTTCTTCCACCATCCCCCTGCCCTTTGCTATTTGCAGTACCACCAGCAAACCTTACTGGTCTGGAAGGAGTGATGAGTTACCAGTTGCAGTTTCTCATATCATGTGTTCAAAGAGCTGTTTCTCAGATTGGTTCACCTTAAGCCTGAAAATACTTGTTCCTGGGGTAACTGCAAGAGGCTTTTGCAGAGCAGAGGCTACCAACACCCTGTCAGCAGGGCTTGAGGGGAACTTCAGTACCAACACCCTGTCAGCAGGGCTTGAGGGGAACTTCAGAGTGGGAATCCAGCTCAGCCTGATCCTTCATCTGATTTAGTCAATTAACAGTCTCCACAGCTGGGAAGTAAAACACATGCAAGTCACAGATTTAAATATACTGATATTCTTTCTTGCTTTCTGTTTTGAGAACTAGGAAGTAGCTCACTGTGAGGAACTCAAAACACTTAAGTATGTAGACTACAAACTTTGGTTTAATTGTTTCTATTACAGAACAAGAGAACAATCTTTGTACAGAACAATTCAACAGTGAGAAAATCAACCTTGTTTTGTCTACTTAGCATCCCTTCTGCCCTGGGCACTTCCTGCTGAATAGAAGCTATTCATCTGTCACTGTTTTCATGTACTAAATTCACTTCTAGCTGTTGTGAAAGAAGGAAGTGAGTAGACACAGTTGGTCCCCTGTGGTATGCCAGTGGGAAAGGACTGAAAAGACATGAACTTGCTAGTCCTGCTGCTTATGAAGACAAATATTTTTTCTTCATGTTAGGTATTAAGGTTTTAAGATGGTAAGCCAGCAGATACACATTAGCTTCAATGACGTGAAATTGTACACCTTAAGACTCTGGCCCTTAAGACTGAAAACTCACATTGCGGCAGACCTGCATTAGTCAAAAAATGTATTTCCTTTGCCCCATGCGTGACTTTCAATAGTTTGATCTTTGGTAAATGTCAAGTGTGGGGTTTAATTCTGTGTTTCCTGGCTCTCGTGTACCTTCCTCTTTACCCGACTTCAGATACAGCTGCTGGCGTGGTTTTATCATGTGCTAACATTAACACACTGATAAAAAGAAGGAGCATAGTACACACTTATAGATTTGCCTTAAATACTGTAGACAAATGTTTGTGGGTTTTTTTTTGCTGAGAATGCAGTCTATAAGGAATAAAAGTAAAGAGTGTAGATTACAACGGCAGGGGGACCAGGGGAGTGCACTGCTCTATCAGCAGGGAGCAGGTTCTCTCCCTTCTGGTGAGGGAGAGCAGGGAAATGAAGGTAAATTCAAAGATCCAGTTGCCACCTACTATGACAAATTAAAACTGGTAAGCTAGAGATGTTTGTTAATAAGCACTACAGCTTCCTTGTCAGTTCTGTATGCTGAAGCTCCTTGCTTTTCCAGGAGCTAGCAGTACATACCACTGGTGTTCCTCCCTGCCAGAGGTTTTTCTAAGAGACTTGGCCTTATACAATGGGCTTGAAATCACAGAGATGGATGGTTTCTGGATGCTGGAATACTGTATGGGTTCCCACAGCTAAATAAGGTAGAGCTTATATTTTGCATTGCTCAGCTCAGCTCCCGCCCCACTCCCTGCAAGAAAATGAAGCACTGGGGTGCTGCCTTCCAGCTCACAGAAATGGTGCCGTCCCACTCTGTAGAGGTATGGGTAGTTCTTGGGGACAGACAGAGAATGGCAAGAGATAGTCTGGCCACTAGAGCAGTATCTGGGTTTAGTTGGAGCCCAGGGGGCAGCTAGGTATGCACTTGTATACATGTGCAGTGACCCCAAAGGCCCAAGCCTGGCTCATGGGAGCCTGTGCAAGTGAAAGGCAGTCACTGCTGCTGTGCCTGAAGAGCAGACTCAAAAGGCTTTCCCTATGGAGCCTTCACTGGCTTGAGCCAGCTCACCTGGAAGAAAAAAAAAAAAAAGCCCTCTTGGCAGCCACAAGACTTCAAATTTATTTTCTTCCTTTTAGCAACTTTCTTCTGCACACATCAGTTTGCCACCAGTACCTTCACAATCCAAAGACTCTTGGAAAAAACAGCCAGCTCCTTCCCACTGTCTTCCCACAGTCTCACTGGCATCATGCTTGCCAAGCAGCACAGCCAGCTCTTCCCTGGCAGCACTTCTCTCCAGCAGGCTGGCAGGCATTTTTCCTTCTCGCCTGCCTTTCTGGACAATAACAGGGACTACTCCCAGACCTCCACCTGCAGCGGTGTCCTAGGCTGTCTGGCTGTGCCACGTGCACTCCACAAGCCTGCACAGCAATATATTCTCTTTACTGGGAAAGCATCTGAATTGTGTTTGGGGGCACTTGCAGCACCCCTGTTGACAGGACAGGATGGCTGTGCTGCTCCTCTGTGACTCCCACTGGGGAGTCCTTGTCATGGCCATGGCAGCATATGGTGATTGTGCCAAAGCAAAGTGTAAGCCACAAATTCAGCGTGGTTCACACCCTCTTCCCCAGCAGGGCTTGCTACATTTCCACCATGCAGTTGTTAAAGCTCCTGGGTGCTGTGCAGGAGAGCACAGACAGCCTTGGTGCACAGCAGACAATGACTGGCCTCACGTTTCCTTGTCTCCCAAATTATTGTAGAGTTCTGTAACCCCTAGGAGGAAGCCTCATAGACTGGTTTGGGTTGGAAGGGACCTTCAAGATCCCCTTGTTCCAATCCCCCTGCATGGGCAGGGACACCTTCCACCAGACCAGGTTGCACAAGGCCTCATTCAACACTTCCAGGGATCCACAACTTCCCTGAGCAGCCTCTTCCAGTGTCTCACCACCTTCACAATGAAGAATTTCTTCTTAATGCCTAACTTAAATCTACCCTATTCCTGCTAAAAGCCATTAATCCTTGTCCTATCGCTACATGCCCTTGCAAAAAAGCCCCAGCCTACTCACTGCTTACACCCTGAGTGAGAACTGCGTTTGTTTTTTCCCCCGGGCCCTGCTATGGATTTCCAACCCGGGGACCCAGTACAGCCCTGCACTCACAGCTCGGGGCTTTTCCAGGATACTGGGTCGGGGTTGGTACCGCACCGCGGTCTGAATGGAACGAGCTCAAAGCCCTTCTGTCAGCACGGGATGGTGCTGCAGCCTCGCCCAAGGTGGTGCCAAACGCCCTGAATTAAGAGTTAAACCCACTTAAATGCGCGTTGGACAAAAAACTGACTGCGAACGCCTTTGATATCCCCGCCCCCACTTGTTTCTCTGCAGGCATTTTTCCTTTATTTTCTCTTTCTCCCCACACAAAGCGCACCCGCAGCCCCTCCGGGTGCCCTGCCCCAGCCGCGGACTCTCCGCCGCCCAAACGCTCTCCTATGCCGGAGGCGCCGCGCCCGCAATCGCCGCCCGGGTTCATGCCAGCTCCGGCTTCGCCGCCGCCGCGCCCGCCCCTCCGCCCCGCAACGCCGTGCCCGGAATCCCCGCGGCCGCGTCTTCCCGCAGCTAAAATGGCTCCGTGCGCTTCACACAGCCCTTCGCCGACATGGCGGCCGCGGTGGGAGGGGCTCTGCCTGGGACAGTCTTCTGCCCGGCAGCGGGAAGGAGGGCTTGAGGGTGTCCGTGGGCGTACGGGACACCCTGGGACAGTCCTGGATTGCTTTCGGGTTCCTTCTTATTCTCATCTGCCCTGTTGTGCTCTCCGTGGGTGGTACAGGCTGCTGCTCTCCTCAGAAAGTGGCGGGGGAGGGCAGGGCAGAGGCGGCAGCCATGGCAAGGCCGCGGGGGTCTCCGGGTTTTAGGGGGCCCTGTCCAGCACCGGGCCTGTGGGGGGCTGCCCTGTGTTGCTTTTGTTTCCCTTCACTGCCAGGGGAGCGGGTGTTGAAATAACGCGTTTCTCGGCCTGCAGGAAAGGGGGAAAGGAAAGAGACCGGGAGGAGCAGAACCCGCTCTCCTTTGCCTCCCCAAACCAGCTGAGCCGGGCAGCGGGTAAGGCCTGTGCTGCACACCCATTGATGTGCCCATTCCACACCCCTTGGCCTGCTGTCGACCGGGCCTGTTCCTGCAGGACTGGTGGCCGTGCCTTTGTCCAGGAAATTCTTGGTAGCAAACCAGTCGAGGGTAGCCCAGAGGAAAAGCCAGTTTCCTCCTGAAAGTTATGTTTTTCCGGGTTGCTTGCTGAAGATAATGGAGTTGGCGAACTGGATTTTGGTTTTGTGGGCCTGTGGCTTGCTCCACACATTAGATTGATTACGTGGGCCTCTTACAACACATTTCTTGGGTGAGGTTTTGACGCAGTGCAGGCTATCTATCAGTGTTGGCATCAGAGCACTGCTAGATACACCTGTTGGGAAAATACCTGTTCCTCCCCAAGAGGGAGGGAAGGATGCCAGCTGTAATTCACTTCTCCGCTTTACAGGTTTTGAGTAAACAGCTCATCTGAGAGCTTCATGTGAAGAAGATCTTGGGTTTATTTTCTGCTGTGTACTGACCACTTTCCAGGAGATCTCCATCACTGCCGTAGGAGTCAAGGGCATTACTAGATGTGCTTTTTCTAGTTCCTAGCAAAAACTTTCCTCGGTGCCAGCCTGGACAAACAGTGGTATATGTGATGACTGACAGCTGACATCAGTTGGCATGTGTGCTTTGAAAGATCACAACATCAGTCAGCCTCATCAGCTGATGTGAAGCATGTAACCAACCTGTTTGTTTCATTCCAGTGAGCTGGGATTGACAAACCATGAAGGAAGGAGGAGAGGATCCTGAAGTAGTCACAGATTGCTTGCTCCCAGACTCTGTCCAAGGGGACTGCTTAGGCATCACTGCTGTTCCCAGGTATGACGCAGAGGTAGTAGTGTGTCTCTCTCACATGCCTGAAGGCCCAGGGCTGAGCTAATGTCTTGCTTAGCCTCCACACAAGTCTCAGTCTTGGGAGTAGGACTGCTGTATTCTGGACTCAAACTGTACTCTGAAATTTTTGATCCAAAGGAAACTTTTTTGTCTGAACCTGGTCATCACATGACTGCACATTGTTTTCAGCCCCATTGTGGCAATAAAAGGAAGGAGGCCAGGACAGGCAGCTGGCAGAGACTGCCAGAATCACAGCAGCCCATATCAATGACAGCCTTAAGCTGCTGTGGTACCACAGCAGCAGCTTCTCTTGCTATAGTCTTCCACTTGCCCTTGGAGGGTTAGGATTGGCTGTTTTTTTGTTGCTTTGTTTTTTTCCCAGACCAAGAACTGAAATAGGCAATTTTGTTCTCCAAAATATTAGTGTACTTCAAGTAGCACAAATTGTGAAGACTATATTTGAGGAAAGTTTCTTATTCTCTGTGTTTCTTATGCACAGATCTATGTTTTTGGACATGAAGAGCAATGACTCTGAAGTGACTGTTGGGAGGCAGAGGGTTGTGTGTGTGCTTTGTTTTGTTTTTGACCTTCCACACTGCTTTCCCTGGAAACTTCCTGTGAATGCACTGACCTTGCTTGTCCCTCCAAGGCAAGGCAGCAGATCTCCAGTATCACAGCCAACATGTCCCCTCTGATCATTAGTGGGCCAGCGTTCTGCAAAGGTCAGAAGTGTATCATAGCTACAAGTTTTCTCAATGCAGAAGCACAAACTGTATGAGGTATTTGCCTCATTTTTCAGTACTTTCAGTACACTTTCTTTGGTCCCTTTAGCTGTAACATTTCTCAGAGACAACACCTGTGAGGTAAGAGTGTGCTGTCCTCTTCATTTTATGGAAGAGGAAGTAAATGTGAGCCTGCAGGCTCCCAAGCCGTTTCCTGACCACTGAATCTGGTTCCTCTGAAGCAGCACAAATAGCCACAGTCTGCATTTTTTTTTTAATTGCTTGTAGGTAAGCAAACAGGTAAAGGAAGAAGCTAGCACAAAATCTAGCTAGCTACAAATGAAAATCACACTTCATGAGACACACTCTTTTTCTCTCCATGTGTTATTCCATGAAAAACATCATCTGTGATGTGGGTGAGGGGAAGAAACGTATTGTCTGCTCTCATTTAACCCTCCCAGTAAGTTCTCAGTGGATTTTTAAGTGAAGCTCCTCTCTGCAACTCCTTCTTGCATAAGGCCTTGTGGTAAGAACTGAGTCAATTCCTCCCTTGTTTGGTGTTGGTAGGTTTGTGAGTTGGAGTTCAACAGTGTTCTGCTCAGAGCCTTTATTGTTAGTGGAGAGTCTCAGGTGCCTGACAAAGGTGCAGGGTGGCCAAGGTCTGGTGGCTAAGCTATCAGGTGGAAACTGAGGGTGCCTAGAGCTCTTCCACATCTTTCCTTGGCAACTGCCTTTCTTTGGCAGTTTTCTTCTACAGAGAAGCTCCTCTGAGTCAGTGCTACTCATGCTTTGTCCCAGGATTCCTGCTTGCTCCTCCATTCTTGTCATTCTCTGAGCTCCTGCCCCACCAAGTTTGTGGTGACAAGGAGCTTGTCACTCCTCTCCTGCCCCAGGCACTTGTGTGGCTGTGCTTGTAGCTGCTGGAATTGAATGCTTTAGTTTCATTCTCTCAAAAAGAATCCATCAATTGTGGCCCTTGGTGTGGAGCTGGATGGCACCAGCCCTGCCCTGCTGTCCACCCATCTGTGTGTTTCTGTCCTCTGTGGTAGTGGACTGGTTCAGGGAGCTCAAGAGAGGGGTGTCTGGATGTGGGTGTCCTTCACCTGCAGCTTTCCAAAGTGCTGTGCACAAGGTGTACAGCACAGCTGTCCTGGGATCTCCACACCTGGAAATCCTTGTAATCCCTGTGGGGTTGAGGCTACCAAGTTTTTTCCTTCTGTTAGTGAACGTGAGGAGCCAGGAAGGTTGTGTGTAGTTTGTGACATCTAGATGTATCAATGGACAGGGACCCCGAAGGACGTATTTTCTTTTAAACTGGACACATAATATACTCTGAAAGGAATGTAACCCATAGCTTTCTAGTGTTGGGGGCTGAATCTGTACTTCTTGGAAGGCTCTAGGAATGCCAGGTTTGTTGTGAACTCCTAGTAATCATACTTAGGGCTAAGGGCTGTTTCCTTGACATCTTTAAGTTTGCTCTCACTTTCTCGAATCGGGTACCAATATGCTTGAACAGCTTCTCTCAGCTCACAAAGCAATGTAAAAATGACAGATCATTTGTCTTACTTCTGCCTGGATTTTCATTCTCTAAAAACCCAGCTCAGTTGCATTTCTGTCTCTGCAGTGGGACCATGGAAGGAAAAGAGAGGTCACTAAGTTCTCACTTGGAAGGGAGCAGCATGTTGGACCTACCCTCTGTCTGTGACCTCGCAGAGCGCTTTCTGCCTCCACACAGCTCTGGAAACAGCGAGGAGCTCTTTTGTTCTGTGGATACTTTTCCCTCTCCACCCACAGGTAACAGCTTCTGCCCCTCTACATGCTCTTCCTTTATCTTGTGCATTTTCTGTGTAGCAGTCTGATGTCAATGCATTTGCCTTGCCTTAAAACATGGTTTACCAGGACTGCAGTCTGTTCCAGCTCGACACGTACAGTGTGAACTGTAGGTTGCTGGGACAGGGGAGTGGAGTTAAGAGGATGCTATCAGCTGCTTATGTTTTGACAACACTTTTTTCATTTTTAGTGTGTTCTCAGAGTAAGAGGGTTACTTGAACTAACCCGCAGAGCAATCCTCCAGGCATTAGTAGGAAATGCTGTCTCAAATTACTCATAATGAGTAAAAAATTATTTAAAACTTTTACTCATGTTCTTCATATGCTCATCCTGTATCTTCCACTCAAGATCTTAGGATGTGACCTCTGTAGCCTGTTGCTTTAAATTTTTAACAGTGAATGTTTGCTTTGTGTTAATGACAGAAGTGTGATGAGAACTGCTTTGGTTCAACTCTTGGGGAACAGCAGTCACTTGAAGGAGGACTGATTCCTGCAGAAGTAGAATTTTAGGTCAGCCACTATTTCACATTCTTAGGGATAATGGTATATCTGGAAAGATCAAAGCATAGCTGGCACAATCTTATTACTGTACCCCTCATCCTAGTCAGTATGAATGGAAATGGAAATGCACTGGCCCAGTGGCAGTTGATGCTATTCATACTGGCTGGGCTGAAGGCTGTAATAATTGCATTTAATATGGTAAGGGGAAAACAAAACCTGATCAGCAAATAATGTGGGAGATAGTTTGTCAAGTCACCTGAGCAGGTGATGGTCATCATCACTGATGATATTTCTGATTGCTTTGGCATCTTAAGTAGTGTAGCTTGTGGAGTTTGGTTCCTCTTCATCCTCTGGCATTGTATGGTTTACTTTGGCTTAGTTCCAAGACATTGGCTTGGAGGTAAGCAGCAGGATTTACCAAACTAATGTATCTCTGCTTATGTTGACTGCCTGCCTATGCAGTTGTCTTCACCTCTCATTGTGGGACATTCAGAACTGTAATGAAATCTGACATCTGTAGATACCAATCTTTGGTTTTTGTATTCAGACAAGGAGCTCGTGTGTCTTATGTTACCAATGATACAAATCTTTCACTGTAACTTCTACTTTAAAACTTGATCTGTTTTGCCTTAGAGCAGTAGTGTATCTGGTTTGAGATTTTGCTTTATTTGTTGTGAATGTAAGTGGTGACCAGCACTACAAGGAATGTTCTGAGGAAACCTTTTCTGCTGTCATGGGCCAGGAGGATGGGGAAGTTCCTGACAGTGAGACAGGCTGGAAGGCATTTGTTAGCTCAGATTTCACAAGGTCTTTGTCATAGGTATGAAGAAACTGTGGGAGCTGTTCCTGCAATGTGTGTAGGGCAGCTTAGTCCCTCAATCACCATTTAGTGTGGCTCAGGGCAACTGGACTGATTGTTCTGATAACCAGGGTGCACAGACCAGCTGCATGACCACTCATCAGTCCTCAGACTCCTTTGACACCTTGCAGCAGTGACAAGAAATGAAGATAAGCAACTCTAATGCACAGTCATTTGGAGTGCATGTGTGGAACATGGAGCTGAAGCTCAGTACCAAGGTATGCTGAGAGGCCAGATTCAGCCTCCTTGCTGTCTCCAACACCCCCTGGTGTGTCAGCAGGGATTCCAGATGTGCTGAGGAGGGCAGATGAAGCCTGTGAATGCTCTTTCATCCCTTGTTTTAGAGTCCTCCCACAAGTGAAACCACTTGGCAGTAACTGATTTGCATGCTATAAAGTGGTTCCTTAGCTGTGCTCCTGGGAGGGAAATAACCCATGCTCTGAACATCTTGGTTCCTTTCTCCTTGTAACAGCATCAAACCAATATATGTACTTGTTTAAACTTTGATTTTTTAATGCAACGGCAGCTTTCTTTGAGTTTGGTCAGATAGCAGAAGAGCCATGAGGATGGTTAAAAAAAAACAAAAACCAGTCTGCCTGTGTCATATGTTCTTTGACAAACCAAATTCTGTCAAACATATATTACAAAATGAAGCTCCTATGCTTCTTTCTTTTGTTGTGAGATACTGGAAACTGCTGCTGTGGCACAAGTTAAATTAGGAGAGTGGGGGTAGCTATAGTTTGCACCTCACGGTATGACCAGGAGGTTTCATACTGGGCCTTGGGCAGGAGGGATGATGTGTCTTCTCATCAAACTTAAAAGATTTTTATTAGGAGTGGGGATCTTCTGTAGTGATTTGAAAGTATTTCCAAAAGGCCATTAGGTCTCTGGAAATGCGACAACTTTCTTAGCAAAGCAGCAGACTGACAGCACTCTCTGACATCTGTCACAGATATTGGACTGATATTGACTGAAATACTGAGCCACCCCAGCCTCAGAGAGCTGGAAATGGATATGGAGGTGTTGGTAGTGCCTCAGTCACTTGTAATGGGTTGTGTTAGTCTAGAGAGGCTCAATCACTTCCTAACAGCAAAAGGTAGTACCCATTAGCCCTGCAAAGAGGACCTTGTGAAAGCAGGCATCAGTAGGAAGAAAACAGTAGTCCTAAATGCTACTAATTTAGTGTACTACTAAATACTTTATAAATGAATGGTTTTATGATTTCTGCTCTTGCAACAAACGTGCATACTTTCAGCTTCTTGTCATAGAGTTCGAGTGTTAAGTGGTGATAGACTGAGAAAATTAAATTGGATCAGTGAGCTTTTTAGTATGCTTCCTTTTGGTTCTACCCCCTACTAGAAAAGAATAATTAAAACCCATGTTATTTTTGATAGTGTTTCTAATCTGAATCACTCTATAGCTCCTTCCTCTGATTGAAGTTGCCAGCAGAAGTTTTTAGTTGGCAGCACTCAGGGCTGTGTGTAAGGGAAGTCTTAAGTTTTTTGGATCAGTATTTGAAAGGTTGTTTACAATGAAAGAAGTCACTGTCAACGTTATTTTTTTCTTTTTTTTTTTTTTTTTTCTGTAGCACACTCAGCCAGAACATACCAGGGATGGTGAAAACATACTTTGCCTGGAAAAATTGCAGCCTAAAAAAAAAAAAGTTTAAAAAATAGACTCTGGATGTGGTTCAGGCAGGGTCCTGAGCTCTCCCTGTGCTGCATGGTCTAACAGAACTGGGTTTGCCATCACAGCCCTGGAGTGATGTCACCAAGCTTGGAGGCAGCGTTTGAGAGCTCAGCATGGAGACACCAAGCTTGGGAGACTGCCTGTCTGAAGCACGGGCAGAGCTCAACCCCATCTGCCAGTGTGGCTGTTCCCTGGAGCGATCTTGGGGAGTTTGTTCAGCAGCTTCTTCCTTAATCGTTTTTCCGTTGTAATGAAAAGTAGTTAAAAAGCTGTGTCCTTAGGGTAAGAGGTGGTCACCCCGTGGAAGAGGAAGGTATGTGCATAGCTTAGTGTGGGAGGATGACAGTAGGAGAGGAAGGATGGTGTTGAGATGGGGTGGTGAAGGAAAACAATTCTCAGTGTAATTGGAGAGGCTTGTGTGTATCTAGAAGCTGGCTAGCTTTTTTTTTTTTTTTTTAAATGAAATAGTAAAAGCCAGTTTGGGAGGATATTCAACCTTCAAGATGCCTGTGTGTAAGCACTATTTCTGATTCTGCAGTTTGCTTCAGTTTTGAGCCCAGGTTTACCTTTGGTTATTTTCCATCGACTGCCCTGACTTCTCATACAGCAAGAGTCCCAGGCTCCCTCTGACCTTGCTTCTTACTCCTGCTTATTCCTATTCCTCAGGTGGCCACATGAGGAGTCAGCTCAGGGAACTGCCCCAGCTTGGTGGGCAGCCACGTGAATATTGGTGTGGAGGGGATAGGGACAGCTGCTCTTTCTGGCAGCAGCACAGGTATATGCCAAGATATGGCCATCTAGCATGTGTCCTGTCTTTCATGTGACATTACAGCCTTTCCAGAACGGTGGCTTCTGGAAAAATTGCTTTTCTGATGTAGGGATCCAGGCTGTGGGATCCTTCTGATTGATTGTGGTTTTTTGTAGGATTCCTTAAAAAATAACCCATTCAGAAGTCATGAGAGCTTAGAGGAAATGGAGAAGAATAGTTTCACCAGGGACTCACTGGCTCCAGGCAAATCAGGGAGTCTGGGCCATGGCACTGCTGCTGAAACTGCTGCTCACGTGAAGAGGACACTTTACCACAAGATTATCCCGGTTTAAAAATCAAAGCCATCATGATTTTCCCACTGTTTGGGTTGTTCTTTGGGTTTTTATTCTACCAAGAATGTATGTTAAACAAAGCAGAGATAGCCAGCCTGGGAGCACGGCTCTCAGATCTGCAGGTGATTGTGTTCTCTTTGAAAAAAAACGCTACACATAGGCAGTGAATGCTTAGGTTTGCAGTTTTCTGTTACGTCTTTTATTAGCAGCTGAGTAGTCACATTCAGGTTCCTGCATGTGTTCTGACTTGTCCTTAAATGCTCTCTCTTATTTACCATGTCCACTTGCCTGTCAAGAGTTGCTTAATCTCTTTTGCAGAAGTGGGTCGTGTTTACTGAAGTCTGGCATGGTTTCTGTTTTTGCTGGATGGGCGTTGTGCACAAGTGCTGATGTCAAAGCTGAAAACGAAAGGAGCAGGCTGTACTTGTCAGCAGCCAACATTTGGGGCTGGCACCTGATGGGTGCTTGGAGATTAAGTTCAGACCAGAAGTTAGTATATTCATTCACTTCTTGGTATAGAAAGTACAGCTTGGCTGTCAGCTATGACTGTTACCAGAAATGGCAAAATTGTCAAAACTGCTTTTTATCTGGTGATACTGAAGATAACCTAAAGCCTCAAGACCTTTATATATCATCTCATTTGAGAGGTCTGTTTTAACTTTTTAAATCAAAACCACTCCAAATCCAAACCATGCATGTTATTTTAAATCACTTTCAGACTGAGCCGAAGCTGAGCTAAGAAGGACTTGTGCTTGCACTCCTGGCTGTTGTGGTTAGATATAGAAGCTTCTGATAGTCTCCCTTACGAAACAGAAATAGATCACCTTGAGAATATTTTACTGTTTTGCTCGGGGGTGAAAGGGAGGGTGCTCTACAAGGGTGCTTTATGGTGTTATGAAAAGATTCCTTTGGCTGCAGGAAGTTAACATGCTCTGCCACGTGCAAATCCACTTCAGTTTGAACTGTGATCCCAAACACCACCGGAATTAATAGGATTTTTTTTGGTAGATAAGCTGTGCTTAGCTATCTCGTCCTTGCTTAAGATCGTGGCCCTTATTAGGGCAACCAATGGGTTTTTATTGGTTTTGGATTGTTTCCTGCTGCCCTCTAGTGAGCAATGTTACCCCTTTCTGATACCACCAGACTTCAAGCATGGAACTTGGAGGCTGGTGGTTTTTGGTTGTTTTTCAGATGGTGATGGGGTTGTAGGTCACTGTGTGTAGTTTAATCCTGTGTTGCTTTGCTGCCATTGAGAAATGGTGCTAAGCAATACACGGGCTGATGGGAGAGCACTGCTGAGGAATGTTGACTGTTCATTGTTTTCTGCATGGATTTTGGCAAGAAGTGGCTAATGCTGCCTGTTGATGAAGTGTTTGTTAGTGTCTGGGAATAATGGCCTTGCTACTTCTGTCTGTTACAATTATAGCCCTGCTGGGATCTGATTTTGTTAGGGAAATGAAGAATCTATTTAAAGCTTGCTTATATTATGTTTTTTCTAAGTGAAAGTATAATTTTTTTAGCCTTTCCAGTTCTGGTTTTTTATCCCTGATACTGGTATAGATATCCAGTTTATTTATCAAGGCAGGGCACTTGTTTAGCTTATGAAAAGCAAAAAGGTTCCTATTTTCAAGTGAATATGTTTTGTTTTTTTTTAAGAGATGGCTTTTAAACTAGTAGAATGAATCCAGAGGAGGGACAGAAAGATGATCTAAGGGCTGGAGCACATTTCTTGTGAACAGGAGGGTTGGAGTTGTTCAGCCTGGAGAAGAAGGCTACACAGGGAGAACTTAGAGCAGCCTTGCAGTACCTGGAGGGGCTACAGGAAAGCTGGGGAGGGACTTTTACAAGGATGAAGAGTGATATGGTGAGGGGCAATGGCTTTAAACTGGAAGAGGTTAGATTTATATTTGCTATTGGGAAGAAACACTTTTCTGTGAGGGTGGTAAAACACCAGAACAAATTGCTCAGGGAAGTTGTGGATCCCTGGGAGTATTAAAGGCCAGGTTGGATGGGGCTTTGAGCAACCTGGTCTAGTGGGAGATGTCCCTGCCTGTGGCAGAAGGATTGGAACTTGATGATCTTTAAGGTTTCTACCAGCCCAAGCCATTCTCTATTTCTACAATTCTGTACACTCTCAAGTAAAAGATATATTATTAAAATACTAGATATATTAAAATATTAGTGTTTTCTTAATACTCTAGTCTTCTCCAGAGGAAAGCAAAAAGGTGAAATGTTTCAAATCTTAATAATTTTTGTACAGATGTTATGATCCAGTGGGACAGATGCTCAGTGGGATTGAATATGTGCAGCTCCACTGAAGTCATGGGCAGGCCCTTGGGCTGGGTAACTACATGGCTCTGGTAAGCTTGGCAGTGTTCATTTTCCAGGCATCTCTTTGTGGCCCAGTTGCACTGAATATTGACAAACCACATGGCACAAAAAGTAAAGCACTCGGTACCACTGAGCTGCTGAAGGTCTTACATCTTTCATGAATTAATGTGTTACATAAAGCATCAAGCCAAAAATAAATCCCATAAGAGAAAATGACAGCACTTTATTCTTCTAAGTCTAAGGAAGAAAACTAATCCTGTTTTAGGGAGAATTAGAGCACTGTACTTGGAATAGTAAGAGAAAACAACTGAGACATGTGACTTGCCTCTTAAGGCCTTAATGCTTTGGAATACCTCTGCATTCCGTGAGAATGAACAGTTTGTATTAAACCATAAATAATAAGAAATCAAGTCCAGAGGAAATACTTCAGTAACAAAGACAAGGAGTTGCATACACAGACTGAAGTTGTCTGATGGGATTCTGCAGTTCTGTGCATGGGAGTTTCTCTCTCAGAGGTGCTAGGGAGCAACTGTGCAGTGCTACTCAGTGCTGCAGTCTGAGGTTTTGTATTGACTTGTTTGGAGTTGCATCTTCTGCTCAGAGTCCTATACTGCTACTCTGCTCATATTTTTTTCCCAGCAAAAGAGGATTTGGTAGGTTTGCTCTCATTAGGCACACAGTTTCAGCTCTATCCACCAATCTAATTACTGAGCCTTTCAACATGGAAAGAATTCTTAAAAAGTGCTGACACAATACAGAACTTGGAATTTGTATACTTTAGGGTAATTTTGAGGGACCATCACCATTATTTCCTTTCATTTATTTCTTTTAATTGAGTGTATAGGCTAATTAAACCTTTGCCAGCCTCTCTGTGTAGAAGAAACAGAATGATTTCCAATTTGGGATACTCCCATCAAACTTTTAAACAGTGAAGTGGTTTCTAAGTGGTTCTAGATGTTCTAAGTGCCTCTAAGTATTTGTAGTTGTTTTGTTTCCTCCCTAAAGCAAGTCCTAAGCAGTTGCCTATCAAATTTGAAAGTGAACACTGTGGCCTTGTACTGAGAACTACTACATGATTACTGTAGAGGTAGGAGCTGGGAGATCATCTGCATAGTTGCTTTAGGAGTGGGCCTGATCTGTAACAGATTGTCACTGCTTAGTGACTCACCTTTTGTTAATCAGTGCAACAGACTGTGTCAGTGGAAGGCAAGGGGGTAGTGATTTGGAGGCTCTTTTTAATGATACGTGTATGCATATGTTTATGGTACTTGATTTAGAGCTTCTCCAGCTCTGCTAAGCATGACAGAGATGAAGTTTTTGTTTCTGGTACTGGACAGTAACTTTAACAGGTAGGGGCTGACCCAGAACTCCCTGCTGGTGCCAGCTGATACTGGTTTGGGTCTGTAGAGAACAGCAGTGACTTTGCCTCCCCTGATTGTCCAAGGAGTTGGCTGCTGATCTCCCTGCAGGACTGAAAACTTTCTGTGCATTGCATTGATATGTTTCTACAAGCTAGCAAAGGATACCTGGTTTCTAGTATTTAATGCTAAGTCCTGATGGGGAGGGAGGAATCCTTGTGCTTGAAGATGCATGCACCTTCAGATTTTCTACTTTCTTACCCAGGAAGTAGCTCAGGTGAGATCTAATAGAACTGATTAAATCTGAGATCAGAGCCAGAAGTCCAGAGGTGTTCTTTTTCTTTTCCTGAAATCACCAATCTGAAAAGGTGTTGCCATGTAATTAGAGAATGTTATACTTAGGATTTCTGTACTGGTTGATAAGTTGTAATGAACAAGTATGCCACACGTTCAGCACTGAATGTGTTCAAAGCCAAATTCTGCTCTTAGTGTGCCTTCCTACAGTCCTGCTCCTGCCAGATCAGTCACACTGACTGCTGCTGGTCTGCTCTGTGATCTTGGGCATGGCTCTTCACTGCTGTGGTCTCTGTTTCTTGTACCTGTGTGGGCTCCCTTGTGCAGCATCCTGTGCTCCATAGCTATCTGCTCTGCAGGGGACAATAGCACTCTGCCTGCCTTCAGGGATAACAGAGTGGCACCTTGTACCTGTCTGACCCAGGTACAAAGAACCTGTTGTTGTAAACTCTGGAAGTTTATTTAGTCATTTTTCAGTTAGAGATAGTGAAACAAGTGTTCAGAGTAAGGAACAGTAAATACTCCCAGTGGAACTATTAAGCCATGAATCAAAGAACACGTTTGTCCCATTCCCCATTGGGCGCAAGGTGTGTTTCTGAGGTAGGCCATAACTCTTTAGGTTATTTTGCGTTTTAAATGTGAAGTCCCTATGTTGTGAAGATGATGCAGAGTTGCTGTGGTGCACTAGACCATCTAGAACCTGGATACTCAGTCACCAAATGCACTTACACATAGCAAGGCTTGCTATCTGAATGTATGCTGCTGCCTGCCTTACATTGCTAAAAGATGTTCAGTAAGGGATTGCTTTCCTTTGTGCAAAAATACGTCAAATTATTTTTTTCAGGCACCATTAATTTTGTGGAGATTTCTCAAAATGCTTCAGTCTCCTCATCTGCAAATAGTGAGCCAGTTTGCCAGGAGACAGGAGGTGTCACAGTCTGATTGACAAGACCTGACACAACTGAACTTTTCATTTAAGCAGTTTTGTCAGTTCTAACTGACACGCAATACAACAGCAAGCATCTTCAAAGAAGAAAATTCAGGAAAGGGTAGTATAAGAATGACCAAAGTGGGTCAGCATGGTAAAGACTGCTTGAGTGGTAACTTGTCTTCAGCATCAAGTAACAGTGATATCTAAGAGCAGTACAAACAGAAGTGATCCCAGTCGTGCAAGCCTTTAACTTCCAGGAATTCTGGTTTAGGAGCCACAGATGGCATATCACCATGTCACTAGTTCCTGATTCCTTCCAGGAATTTGTCTAACTGCTTTCCCATCTTTCTCTCTTGATATGGGAGTGGGACTGCGGGGAACTGCTGGCTTTGTATCTTTTGTTTCCTTTGATCCTCTGAATGTCCTGAGTTCCTGCAGGCAAATAAGCTTTGTGTGTGTGATTCCTGTGGTTTCTTTCTCCAAGTCTTGTGTGGTCTCACAGACATCTTACACATCTTGTATTTTTCCATGCTAAAGAAGCCTGGTATTTTTATTTTTATCTCAAAGAAAACCCGTTTCAAGACTTTGGGCAGCTTTAGACTATCATTCTTGTGTGTCCCATCTAGCTGGTTAATGATCTTTTAGAGATATGGGAACAAGAATCATGTACCGTGCAATGCCTGTAACGTAGGTTCAGAGCACTCTGTTCTTGCTTTTAGTTCTTTGTGCATTGTTTTGATAGATTTTTTTCTTTGTCTCTCTTCTTCTTCCAATTTAGTACCTGTATTGGAGGAAGGTAAGGCTTTCCTTTCTGGACACTGAATGAAGTCTGGGCTAGTACAGTGATCTTGAAAAGGTGTTCTCTTGAAATGTTTTTTACTACCTAGTAATAAAGTCTAGGAACCTTGCAAGTAGGTCAGAGTTGTCTTTTGATCTGTTGCTGGTCTTTTTTTTTCACTGTGGTCTATTCACATGCTTTGTTCTCTTCTTTGCTTTCCATACAGTAATCTTGCTTTTGTCCTTTCACTGCCTCATCTCCTGTTCTCTGCTAAATTCTGGTGGTGTTTTTTCCCCTACATGTCTCCATTCTCCATGTACAGCCATCTACCTTCTGTGGATTCTGGGTAACATGGTTCTTTTTATGCCAAAATGTATACAGGCCTTTCAGTAGATGGTCCTCAAAATAGCATGGAATTATTTTCTCTGTGAGCCTGTAATTAAAACCTGAAAGTCTTACATGATATCCTCCCACTCTGTACTGTCTGCTGAGTCTTCAACATGATCCCTAAATCAACAGTTATTGCTGAACTTTTATTTTGGGAAACCATGTTTTTTTATGGGCTTTACTTCCAAAACCCTGCTGGCACATTTTCCAATAGAATGTTTGCTCTGTATCTTGCCTTTGATGTTTGCTGTGCTTGTATTCGTTGTATTTTCCAAGGTGGTTTTCCAGCTCAAGGTTTTGGCTTAAACTTAAAATGATATTACTGAAATGTGAAGGCAGTGTATCAGTGATTTAAAAAGGTCAGACAGGCCTATGAGTCAGGGTCAGAAAAATAAATGTGATGCTACATGAGTAGCCAGTGCTGGGATTTACTGAATGTTGTGTGAGGAGGAGAAGCTGCCTATCTATATGAAATGTCGTGGTAGCAAACCATTACTGTCATTCATTTCAAAAAGCAGGCTGCACAAAAGCTCCTGCCTGCTTTCAAGATGCCATATAGCTTATTTCATTATTATAACAAATGCATTTGTAGCTTTTCATAAAGCTCCATCTGCTGGAGGTGACCATGAATGCTTTATACTGAAGAGAGCAGTCTGGCTGTTAGCTGTTGACTGTCATAAAGCTCTAAAAGTGCATGTATGGCTTATGGAAACAATATGTATCTATCTGAGATCTCATTAATCTTTTACCAGTTGTCTGGTGTGAGGTGTCTAGTTCATTTGCTGGCAGTAACAGCCCCATTATCAGGACACATCAGTGCCAGACAATGAGACTGGGGTCTTTTAATCTCACCTGGCCCTTCGATTGTGGCATAAGAGCCCCTGTGGGCCATTTCTTCCTTATCTTTATGTAAACTGTCATTCCAACCTGGGCTTTAATTTCTGTCATTACAGTTATCAGTGTTTGTCCATCACTGTGACCTAATCTAATTCAGACTGCAGTAATGTCATTATGGCAATTGTTCCTAAAGTGACTGCAAGGCAATTTTGTACATACTTGTGCCAATACTGTTATATCTCACCAGGCCAGTTACTGTATGTTAGCCATTTAAATAAGAAAGAATCAAATCCTGTAAATAAATTACAGAAAACAAGACTTTATTCAATTCTTGATGAATCATTTTCCATCCTCTGAAGGTGTGGACTCCTTTGAAATGAAAGGTTGTAGATTATGAACAGAAGCCATTCAGTTGTGTGTTTTACAGAGGAATGATAGACAAGTTTAGATTCTATAATACCTGTGCCTTTCAGCCATCATTTTTAACCACCACAATGCTATTAAATATTGTGGGGACAAATAAGAATTTCTAAGGTAGTAAACTAAGACCTCAAGAATTCTTACTGACCAAGATACAAACTGATACCTGGTTGTGATGGGGATGTCTTTGGGTAGCCAGATGCTACTGGCTCTGTAAAGCTGCAAAGTGTAGTGCAGACATTGATGAAAAGCTGATCCTTACTTTTGGGTTCCTGCTTAATGGGTGCTTCCCTGGACTTCCCCATTCTGTAAACATGTTCTTATCATGTATGGAGTGAGAAGCTTCTTCTGCTCTTGAAGCTTTCTTTTGTAGCCCAACTCAGCTTTATAAAAATATTAGCTCTGTTCTTCACCCCTCCGAGTCATCAGTGGAGATGGATCTGTCCTGGAGCAACTGGATGCCAGATGTTGGGAGTCAACTGCTGCTGCAGGAGGGAACAGAGTGCTTCCTGAAGCTACAGTCCCCTGTAAGACAGAGGTCTGCTCTGGATGGCTGCCTTCACTACACTGAGCTCACATCTGAAATGAATTTGTCCATAAATTGGCTCTAGTTGGGCTCCAAAATCTTTGGGAAAAGACTGTTAATATGTCTGTGTGGCATCTCGTCTGTCTCTGGATAGCCAGAATGGGAGCCATGGTCTTGAACAGTATTTCAGCTAGTAAATATAATTCCTTGTCTATTCCTTCAAGAGCCTGACTCCAAAATGTTAATGTCCATGGGTACCAGTTTCACACACTGGTTTTGGTGCTTTTCCATGTTTCTCTGTATGGCTACAAGGGATTTAATGAATGTTCCAGAGTGGCCATGTCTGGCCAGGGATGGCAGGGAGACGGGGGTTAGAAATCTGTATTTTCCTGTGGTTATCATTTCAGTGCAAAGCTGTAGTATAAATTCAAGTTCCCATTGGATTTTTGTAAAAGAGAGAAATGCTTTGTTTTGCCTTACCAGCTTGATCTTCTCCAGGGTCTGTTTCCACCACCTGCTTCTCACAGGTGGCTTTGAGCAGGCAGTGGGAGGCATTTCCGTCACATGATTAGAATCAAAAGCAGAGGCTGCTCTTTCAGAGATCCTCATCTGTTTCACTGCCCAACTCTGTTCCCTTCAACAATATTTTGACTTTGTGCAAGGATACTGAAGTGCCAGTAAAAAGGATGTGGGTTGAATGAAAGTGCAAGATTGAGGAAAGGGAAACAGGAGATGAAAATGTCTGTGAGGTTGAGAGAGGGGCCAGGAATCCTGTGCAAAATGGGTTTTGTTCCTTAATCTCTAGCTAATAGCTTTTGATTAATTTTGTCATTATTTCAAAGGAACAAGCTCTAGGAACAATCACTGATGTAATTGTAGGTCTGGAAGAGTATGGGAAGTTGGATAGCAATGGCAGTGATGGAGAGGATATTTTACAAATGTGTGGGATCTGAGCAGCATTCCCTTTTTGCCTGTCACCTTGGGTTAGTCACCTGTTTGCCTGTCACCTTTGGTTACTCCATTTAACTGCAGCACACTCCCTGTGCCTAGCCAGTTTACTTCTGTCCCTCAGAGAAAGTACCAGAGCACATACTAGTTTATACTTCTAAGTTTATTTTTCCATTCTTCTGGAGACTTTCTTTTTAAGAACTGTTACAGTATAAGAATAGAGGAATCTCACTCTCATTAAGTGCCTTATTGTCTTAGGTTTTCCCTGTCAGTGACAGCAACTGTTGTAGTACTCCATTGCCCTTTAACATGCTTTCTGATTGTAACATGGAAAATGCTGTATTTGAGTTAAGCATGCTAGCAACTTAAAGGAGAGGCTGAGGGGATGAGAAGGGGCACGCTCATTAATCAGCTGATGAATTAAATAGTTTCATTTTTAGATTGGAATCCAGATTGGCTAAAGGAGCCCCATGAAGAAAAGTGTGTTTACAGTAGACAGATTTTTATGAGACAAATGGTGGCTTAGAGCCTGGACAGATGTTTGGAGCTTTATTTTTATTTCAATAAGTAGATTTAGTCTAATCAGATAAAAGCAGCAATATAAATTTTCACGATACTAGTTGGCCTTTATCTGGCCAGTGTAAGTACTAAGACTTACTGTTTAAGTGTTTTTTGTGGCCTCAATAAATATTACAAGCTCCTTGTCATAAGGAAAAAAAAAAAAAAAAAAAAGTTTTTTTCTGCAAAATTTTAACAAGCATGGAATACACACTGACTGTGAAGAACTATTTGTATCACCAGCCTCTGGGAAAGATGTCCATAATTGTTGCCATGAGTAAGGAAAAGACCAATTATATTAGGGTATTAGATGAGGCTATTTTACTTGTTTGGCACTTTCTTCAAGAAGTACGAATGACCCAATTCCCTACCGAACTGTGACATGTGAATATATATATGGGAAACTGAACAGGGACAGTCTTTCATTTGGATGGTAGAAAGAGACCCAAGAACTGAAGAACTGAGGAAAGCATCTGTGCTTCTCCATCCTACATTACTGGTGCAAGGAGATGTGAAGCAGGTACCGCTCGTCCTTCCTGCGAGGAGCTCTGCCCCTCAGGCTGACACCCGTCAGCACACTGGAGCCAAGACTCTTCCTAAAGCAGAAAGCTTCCCCTGGTGTAACAGGGAGGAAGGAAAAGGAAGAGGGAGAAAGGGGAAAGGAAGGAGCCAGGGCACCACTCAGAGAGGAAACAGTGGGGGCCCCAAGCTTGCTGGAAACATCTTCAGACCATTGCAGGCTATCTAGAAGCTCCCACACATTTGCAGTTTGTGCCTTCCCCATGGTGGTGGGGGGAGCCCAAGGCACAAGATGTCCCACTTGAGTGTAGGGACACCTTCTCCCATTCCCTGTCTCTCAGCCTCAGCAGCACTGCCCTAGGAGAGATGAGCAGCTGGACCAGCAATTTTGCCACCTGAAGCAAACTCCTGCCCTCAGCACCTGCTGGCTTGGCTGCTACCCCTGTCCTACCTCAGAGGCGGATGTAAAGGAAAACTCAATCTCCTGAGGGAGGCAGATAACCCAGAGACCAGCTGAGGTACCTGGCAGCAGAGCACCGTACCTTGCAAGAGGCAAGGAAATTTGCTCTAAAGTTATAGATGCATCAGTGAATAGGAGCAGTCAGAGTGCATTCCAGATCAAAAGAGTCAGTGCTAGCAACCCAACACCACTGGCTGTAGCCATTGGAGCAGGTCCAAAGGAGGGCAACCGGGCTGGAGAAGGGACTCGAGCACAGATCCTATGAGGAGAGGCTGAGGGAGCTGGGGATGTTCAGCCTGGAGAAGAGGAGGCTCAGGGGAGACCTCATCACTCTCTACAGCTGCCTGAAAGGAGGGTGTAGCCAGGGGGGGTTGGTCTCTTTTCCCAGGCAACTACCAGCAAGACAAGAGGGCATGGTCTTAAGTTGTGCCAGGGGAAGTTTAGGTTCGATATTAGAATTTCTTTACAGAGAGGGTGATCTCTGGAATGGGCTGCCCGGTGAGGTGGTGGATTCTCCATCCCTGGAGATATTTAAAAAGAGTCTGGATGTGGCACTCAGTGCCATGGGCTGGTAACCGCAGCGGTAGTGGGTCAAGGGTTGGACTTGATGATCTCTGAGGTCCCTTCCAACCCAGCCAGTTCTATGATTCTATGACTTTCCATCCCAAAAGCATTTGCTGCATTTTTCCTCCCCCTCTTTCTTCACTCCTTTACTGCTTATCCCTCTGACATCAATGCAGTAGAAGGACACAAAATCTCATATGCCAAGCTCTGGTTCTCTGCACTTCATTGCTCCAGTTTTTAATGAGGAACGAAACATTTACATATCCCTCCATCTCTGCATCCATGCACACGCACGTAACTGAACGGGATGTTTGTCATTTTGTGAAGAATATTCTTCCCAAAAGGTTTTAGCTGCTAAAGTGCAATGGTGAAGGGCTGTATAAAATGCTACATGGAGAGATTCTGTTAAATTAAAAATCTTTGCTGCCCTCATGAGAGCAGTAAGAGGCATGCATTACAGCCAACATTTTCCTCCATCTTATGGAGGGCCAAGATTTGCTGGAAAATGTAGTAACAGACACAGAAAAAAACCGCATAGAGGTAACAGAGTTTACAAATGAAATCTTCCTTGTCAACAAAACTGAGCAGAACTGTTAAGAAATTGTAAAGAGACTTCTTTAAGTTACAAGGATGTGGAAAAGTAGATAAGTGTAAAAGCAAAGGTGGCCAGAAGTATATCACCATTTTTTTATTTTCTAACTTTCCAAATAAAACTACATTTTAAAATTTAAACTTACATTTTTTTTCTTTTAATTCTTCCAGTCTAAATATTTTTAGCTTTTTCTCGTGGTAACTTGATATATGTGTCTATTAAATTTTGGCTTCCAAAATACTATTTGTCACTGCTTTTGGTGATGCTCTGATTTTTGCCCATGCTTTAAAAACTAGCCATAGCATTTGGGAAAATACAAGGAATGGAAATGTAAACATCTGAAAGAAAATGTAGTTTAAAACTGTGCTAAATATGTTATGGTGTGAACAAGAACCACTGTACAAGTTAACAGATAATACCAGGGAAACTTGGTGGTTTGTTTTTTTGTTCAAGCACAGAAAAATAAACGATCTTGAATGACCTGCTGCATGTTTAGTTTTGTCTTTTTTTAATAGCCTAAAACATTTTGTAGTTACAAACATTCACCTATTTGGATAAAAATATTTACCTTGTGCTTTGAGGAAAGAGATTTAACTAGGGAGGAACGTATCAACAATATTCTTGATGCCATTTTGAACAGCAGAAAAAAACCTGCATTGTGACCAGGCAGCTTCTCAAAGATAAGCAGTGTGTGCAAGCCTTTAATTTTGCCAGAGCAAGTACTTTAGTGATCTGAAAGATGTCCTTATCATAGTAGTGGGTGTGTCACTTTCTCAGTATCAACTGATGAAACAAACCAATTCAAATCTTTTTACAATGGAGTCAATATTTGTGGTGGCCTGAGGGTTGTCCAGATGTAAACTGTTTTTTAAATAACCTTTCATGCCAAATTCTGAAGGAAACAAAAGTGCAAAAGAACATCAGTGGTGTAGAGTTGCAGACTGTAGCAGCACTCTAGCACTGATAGTGTATGGGTTGCTGGCTTTCTAAATGCCCAGCTGCACCATGGCAGGAATTAATGGAAGTTTGCTTCATCTTTTCTTGGAAAATCAGGTACAAGGATAACTATTTAGGTATAAATCCTACTAAACATGGGGACAGCAAATATAAGAAAGGGAAACAGTTTATAGATATTTTCAAGAAAGGGAAACTGTTTTATGGACATTTTCAGAAGAATTATATGAATCAGAGATGCTTCACATTTTGGATGGTTGGATGGTTGGCTTCTGACACTTTAGTCTTAATTTTGAGACTAAGACTTACTCACAGGTCTGTTTCACTTTGAGAAACCGTGGGTGTTTTTTTTTTTTAAATGAGCCCATGGTACTGTGCAGAAGCAAACAAGTATGCCTTCATGTATGGCCTAGTCTGACCATTACTCACTCCTGCGATTTCAGAATGCTACAGCTTGTCATGCTTTGTTTCAAAGTATAATCAGTGCTTTGCACCTTTATGCGTTAAAGCGGTGTAACACAGATTTAATTTATTTGTTTTCTACTCAGCTTCAGCTTCTCGACAGCAACTTAAAAACTTACAACTTCATTTATCCCCTTCGCCTCTGTAACTTCTCAGCTTGGTAATAAAACTGGGGTCATTAGTCTGCTTCATTTGTTGCTGTTTCAGACTGGATCTTTTTCAGTAGAGCTCTCTCCTGCCTTGCAGAGGAACATGTATCCTTTTCAGATGTGAAGCAAGCCTGGCCTTAGAAAGCAAACTACATAAGCAGCCATGCAGGCTGTACACCTGTGGCATGGCCAAGAGCCCACTCCCACATTCTGGGAGTGGAAAGTACAGACAAATGGTGTGTAATTTGGGTTGTTCTCCTGTGTCCCGATCAGTTCTTAGGTGTTTTTATCTTCTTCTATTGAAACCTTTTTCTTAATTCATTCATGCCTGGTACTCTCACCTCTATAATCAAGTTACCACAGTCTGTTGAGGTGTGTGTCTTCAGGTGGTTGTTCAGGGTCATTTTAATGAAAGTATGGCACAGTGTGCCCTATTACAGAACCTGCACTTATTATTTCTAGAGTGACATACTCCTTGAGTGCACTGTTCATCTCAGCTTATACATTTATTCAGCAAAAGCTTACCCCACAGAATATGCTCGGTGAGGAAACAGGAATGGGAGGTTTTATAAGCTGTCAGTCTTGACCTCAGCTACAAAGAAATAATACCATCTTAACTATTTTGACAGAAAAAAAAAAATTACGATCATTTCATGTGAATGCAGCTGCTTGATTATAGACGTATTTGTGGCTGATCTTACCTTAGTCTCGGTGCACCGGTATCCAGGATTTCTATTTATGAAATTACTACAGTAAAAATAGTATTTCCTTCTTAATCAGTGCAGTTAAAGACAGGAAAGGTCTCAACCTCGAAGAATCACCCAGGCGGTTGTGGGGCGCAGGTAAAGGCCGGGCCAGGCCGTGTCGCTGTCGGCTCAGGCAGCGGCTCGGGCTGCCCGTGCTCCTCCGGCCTCCCTTCCCTCCTCCTCTGCCACCGGAGAGAAAACCCAGACCTACCTCTGCAGCAAAAAAACAAGCATCCCTGGCTTTCCAGAGTTATCGGAAAAGTTACCACCTGACGTTCAACCCCCTGCGTTTCTCTGGAAATGTCACAGCTTTCCTTTCTGTTTCCCAACCAGTGCAAATATTTATAGGCATCCTTTAAAGTCGGAGGTCATACCAGGGAGTATTTCACATAAAAAAACACTGGCAGCCAAATGAATGTGTACAGTGAAGATGATGTGCAGGAGCTAGCCCATGGATCTGTTCCTGGTGTAAGAGATGGTATTTTGGGTGTGTGCAGTGGTGTTTTGGAAGTGGGGGGGGGAACAGGCATTGCTCGATTCCTGTCCCTGCCCTCACCTCTGCCCAAGGCTGAGAAGATATGGGAAGCTGGATGCACCTCTGCAAGTAACATATTCCATAAAAGGTGAAACAAAACTGGGGGAAAAAAAAAATTAAAAAAAAAAAAAAAAATTAAAAAACCCAACAAGGTCGTGGTGAGATGGCAGCTGTCCCCCTGCAGCCATGGTGGAGCAGTTCTTGAAGGACCAGAGTGGGGTAAATGTGGTTCTGCAGCACCTGAAGTGTCACGGGTGGGCAGATGTGAAGAAGCAGCCTGTGCAGGACTGCAGAGAGGGGTAGATGTGGATCTGCAGCTGTGGAGGATCCTGTGCCATAGGAGGTGACCTACCAAACATGACTCTGTGTGCAGCCCAGGCTGGAGCAGTTCCTGAGGGACTGCACCTGTGGAGGGGACTCATATCCCAGGGGTTCCTGAAGGACTCTCCCATGAGAGGGACCCTGTGTTGGAGCAGGGGAAGGCTGTGAGGAGTCCACCCCCTGAGGAGAAAGGAGCAGCAGAAACACCGTGTGGGGAACTGATCCGAAAGCCCCACTGCCCATCCCCTGTGCTCTGAGGGGGAGGCAGCAGTGAAGTGATCTGGGCCTGGGAAGAAGGGAGGGGTGGGAGGGGGAAGGTATTAAGATCTGGCCATGGTTTCTATTTCTCCTTGTAGATGAAATAGGTTTTTTTCTCTTCCCAAACCGAGTCTGTCTGTTTTTTGCCCATACCTGTAACTGGGGAATGCAAACCTCCCTGTCCTTGTCTCAGTTAATGAGCCTTAAGGTGGATTTTCTCCTCCCTGTGACACAGCGGGGGTGGGGAGTGAGCGAGTGGAGGCCTGGCTGGTAACAGTGGGGCCTAAAACCATGACAGATGGGAACTTAAAAAGCACATTTAAGAAATTATATTTGAATGAATGTCAAAAAACATTTTTGGTCAAGTGTTAATTGAGAACTCGCTTTCAGTTAGGAAGACACTCCTATCATTTCAGATACTTGAACATACTTCTGCTAAGCTCTGGAGCACCTCTCCCAGAAGAACAGGCTGAGAGAGTTGGGATTGTTCAGCCTGGAGAAGAGAAGGCTCCAAGGAGATCTTATAGTGGCCTTCCAGTACCTGAAGAGGCTTCAGGAAAGCTGGGGAGGGACTTTTTACAAGGGTCTGTAGTTTTAGGATGAGGGGAAATGTCTTTAAACTAGATTTAAATTAGACATTAGGAATAAATTCTTCACTGTGGTAAGGGTGATGAGATGCTGGAACACAACCACTGGGAGGTCGTGGATGCCCCCTTCCTGGAAGTATTCAAGGCCAGGTCAGGTGGGGCTTTGAGGAATCTGGTCTAGTGGAAGGTATCCTTGCCCATACAGGGAGGTTGGAATTAGATGGTCTTTAAGGTCGTTTCCAGCCAAAGTCATTCTATGATTCTGTGATTTTATGTATGAAGGAATGACATGGAGGTACAGAGACTACCACAATGGTTTTAACCAAGGCTTTTCCATTTTGTTTTAAATACTTCTGCTTTGTGCTTATGCCACTAGTGGGAGGTGGCTACATAAAACTTGCATTTACTTCAGTCTTTGGAAAAGTCTGACTTTCTAAATAAAAGTTTTAATAAAACCTCTGCATGAAATTTCATTGTCAGTTATATACCTTTTTGGAGACTTAAAGAGATAAAACCTGTCAGGAGCATCTGGGAAAATTTTTTAATACCACACAAGCATCTTAGAAACATAGAAGTAGCCCAGCCCCTATCTGGCCCCTGCAGACCCTGTTGCAAGGGGTCTAGAAAGACAGTAAAAGGATTTTTGTAGAACATACCACTGAACTATTCCTGATTGTGGAGTTATTTGCAGGCATATGATTAACTGCAGTGACAATTTTTTAGGAGATCCAAAATAACTTCCTTTTTCACTCACTGTGAAACCACTCCAAGCTTGAGACTCTTGGAATACATGAAATTGGTAGAGTCTGTCCTATACAATGAAAAATCTACTTCAAATAGATCATAGGAGCCTGAGCTCTGTAGCTCACCAGGTCTGTAGAGTCACCCATTCTTAAGTGACAAAGCCTGGAGAATTGCTGAGAAAGGGCTTGTTCAGACTTTATACTCCTCTGCTCAACAGGAACCACAGAAGCATCCTGTACAAAAATGGAGAATGACTATGCTTGATGAATTAAGGCCAGAAATTGATCAAATCCCCTTCAGGCTCACCAGGAACATTACTGCTCTATTAGAATTTTATGGCTCTTTAGTTAAGGATACACGTACCAGTTTTACTCACCTTCCTCAGTGAAAAAGATTAACTTGTTGGAGGATGTCCAGAATAGGGTGTGAAGTGTGACACTAGCTCTAAAGCAAGCTATTAAGATGGAAGCTGGTGAATTTATTTGCAGTAGCAGCACAGGGAATATTGAGAGGACAGTGACTCAGTGCCACATGGTATCAGCTCAGATATTTAAAAGTAAATTGCAACATATATTATAAACATTAACTGGCCAAGCAGGCAGCATTGCTTAACAGCAGCAGCTATCCAGTCTGTCAGCATCCAAAGATTGTAAGGACTTCTACTCAAAATCAAGGCACTCAGGAGCAGATCACAGATTCTACATATTCCTACAGAGGGTAACAGAAGCAAATAATGATACACATGTTATTCACACTGTACATGACTGTTATCTCACATACAGTGAAATCAGGACTCCCTTCCTCCCACCTGACATGCATACTATCCTTAGCAAAATGTCCAGCTTTATTTGCTAATCCAAATTGCTAACCCCTCCTCAGAGAGACTGTTCATCGTCCTGGTAGATATGTCACCTTGTTAGTTTACAGTTTTTATCCACTACTGGCTCCCACCCCTATAGCTGTACTGCCTGTGTGGAGAACACTGGCATAGGTAAGACTAGAATGAGTTCAGTCTCTTGAATGGGACACTGTTACATATATTGCTTAAAATGACTCTGCCTTTCATTTTCTCGTGTCATGTCATTAACACAGCTTCTGGGTCTTTTTCAGCATGACAGCTCTCCTACTTCTCACTGCCAGAGACCATCTGGGTTTCAGATTATTGGATACCACCATCTCAATTTCACGTGGTGCTGATTATTTTACAATGGCTTTAGCAGGTTCTCTTCTTGCTGGAACTCTGAATACCAGCAGTCCAGTTAAATCAAAAAGCAAGGCCCATACCTGGCAAAATACTTACAGACAAAGAGCAATACACAATCATGTGGCAGGAGTGAGAGGTGAAGATACTGCAAATAGAACAGAAGGAGCACATGTGAATCTCTTGGAAAGCAGCGAAAGTAGGAAGGGGACACGTGGTGGTCTAAGCATCTTGCCATCAAAAGGGGACTTGGGTTCCATGAAGAGTGGAAATGGGGTCCATGAGAAGTGGAAACTTGAAGAAAGCAGAGACAGGCAAGGAATAAGATACATCTTTAGAGTCTGACTCTGCAGCCATGACCAAAAATAATGCCTTAGTACAGTAAGCAGATTTAACATAAAATAGGACTAGCAGTAGCAAATATTTGTAAGGTTCTTTTGCAGTATACAGTACTTCCAACAGCAGACATACAGTTCTGTAAAATAAGGCTTCTGACATCAAAAAACTGGTGTAAAAACCCCAAAAGATTAGAAAGCAGGTGTAAATATCTGACCTTGTAAGACCATATTTTTACACTTTCTCTATGATCATAAGAAAGTGGATACTCATGCAGTCCAAGAATAGAAGAGCAAAGGCTTTAAGAAATAATCAAAATATTTCAGGACTTATGTTTAACTGTGAAGTTCTTGTAAATTGGTCAGGCCTTGAATAAGGAAGACCTTTAGGAAAATGTTGAAGACAAGACAGGCTGGCTTTTCCAGCTTCCCAGCTTATTCTGGCCTGTGGTCTTACATCACATATATCTTCTTCCATCATTATAAGATTTATTGATAAACAGGATCAGCAAAACTGCAGTCTTGGCTGCAATGAAATAACCTGAAGGAGAAGCGATTATATGAAGACTTCCCATACAGACAGAATTACACCAGTAGTCCTTACAATGCCTTTTCTGGTGGTTATTCAATTAGGCCACTTGTGACTCTCTCAGAAGCTACCAAACACCTTTGGGATGCCAAACAGCTTGTTCTGCTTTGGGGCACAAGGACTTTTTCATACCTAGCTTTTAGGTACCTGTTTTCTGTTTTGTCCCTCATAAAAATGAGCTCAGCATCTTGGCCTTCAGTTTCTGCTTCTGGCAGCCATCAAAGATTTCATATTCCTGGAAGAGAACTGCTGGTGCTGCTCTAACATTATTTCCTTCAGCTAAACAAAAGCTGCAAAAGTCATGCTTAGAAGCCAAGATTTATCCAGCAGGCCACTGTGAACACTGGATTGGACCATAGACAATGCTGGATGTGAAGCAGGTAACAGAAATTATAAATTCAGCCTTGTTAGTCAATCTTGCATTGCATGTAGGCATTATTGTTGTGTCAATCCA
Organism: Florisuga fusca; assembly: GCA_038090715.1. Taxonomy (NCBI): domain Eukaryota; kingdom Metazoa; phylum Chordata; class Aves; order Apodiformes; family Trochilidae; genus Florisuga; species Florisuga fusca. Next base: position 5,545,179 of record JAAWXA010000022.1, read on the forward strand.
ACTCCTGCACGATTCCTTCTTGTCGCTTGTACAGTGACAGGAAGCCTCTCTTCCCTCTCTAATCTTTACTTTGCTTTCTGTATTATGCCTATACAGTGTAGTGTGGGGAAAAGAAGAAGTCTACATTTCCTTCCCCAATATGCAAAAGTTAGTATATTGGTATGACAGACATGAATTATTTCATAGTGCAAAGACTGTCTATTCATAGCAGACTGTTTGTTTCAGACATGCGTTTTTCCTTCCTTTTAGATAGTCTATTGTTTGTCTTTCCCATTTGTACTAAAAATAGAATCTTTGAAAACTGCACGAGAGAAAAATATATTTCTTCTGAAACTAACAATTCCCCAAACAGGAAGGTTAGCTTTTTCCAGTTTAGACATTATGTTCAATGAAAGGAAGTCAGGATTTTCAATAATAATAACAACAACAACAATGACAACATTGTATATAAACATCAGTAAGTATCAAATAAGGCTTCACTCTTTATTTATTATGTCCTAAATGCTATGCTGCTATTTACAGTATTACCAGGATGCCTCAAGCCTGCATGACAAGCAGTGATGCAGAGGACTGGAGTAAATAATTATATAGGATTATATAATACCAGGCTGTGTAACTTATATAATATTATATAATAATTATATCAGGATTATATAATACCAGGCTGTGTAACTTGCCTAAGTTGGCAACACATCTTGCCACTGAAAGCCTAAGTACTTGAAGCTATGAAGTCTGTTGACACTGTTCCTAGAAATTGAACTGGCAATGTAATTTCAGCATCGTGATTCGATGCAATATCAAAGCATATGGTACATGAGGTACCTTGTAATAGTGAAACTAGAAGTGCTTTGTAAGTGCATTTTACTATCTGCTCTTTAAAGATGGAGGAATCGAGGTAGAGAGAATGAAGATCTTTTGTCATGAACAGCACTGGGAAGAGAACTTGGTTTTAATAAAGGATAAGCTATTAGGTCTGTTTGCTTGGTTTCGTAGGAGGTTTACAACATGCATTTTTATTACCCAGGAAACTAAACTCTTGTATTCATCTGCAGAGCTAATTAACAGTGTAAAGTGTCCACTTGATGTGCATCTTGCAATTTGCAATTTGCAATGTGATTTGCCTGTGAAGGGCAGACCTAATTTTACAGGAGAGAGAAGGTAGCAGAAGATTCACTGAGAGCTGCCAACTTGAGTGCCAGTGACTTTGGGATGATCTGAGCCTATTCAGGACAGGAGAAAGAATTCACTGGGCATTTCACTGGGAGCTGCTGGCAGTTTTCAGATGACCAGTTACAACTTCCTTTCTCCAAAGATCTGATGTTCCTGAATTTCCTCCCACAGCTGTTCATCAGAAAGCAAAACCCCAGCCTTCCCCTTTGGGGTGGTGAGAAATTCCAGGGTGGATTGCTTATTTTGTTATAAGAGTGTTAGCACCTGTAGCTCTCCTGACATAAACATTCAACACTCCTGAAAAGAGGCCTTGAATTTCTCACTCTTTTTCTAGGGAAAGCTGAAAAGTGAATGCATTCCAACTGCTCTTGTTGGAAGAATCTTGCAGTGCTCACCGTCAGCTGCTTTAATTTCAAACTTCAACTGCTTTGTAACTCCTTTTTGTAACCTCCCTAGTTCCACACCGTCAAATATCCCTGGACCATCTTTCATTGCAAATGGATTTGCACCCATTCAGGAAAGGCCCATCCTGTGCAGACTGACAACAGCTGACAGTATGCTGCAGGGCAGAAATGTGTGTGCAGTTAAATACAAGTTAGGAAAGATACACAGACCATTTACGTAGGTATGCCTACCATACTACCCAGATTTCTGAGAAAACTCACAGATTAATCACAGCCCTTCCTCATGTCTCTGAAGTCTGGACTGCACTTTTCCTGCCAGAGGCACAACTACATTAGAAGACGCCAGCTCAGCCTTCAAGTGTAGCAGCCAGTACTGCCCCTGACAGACCTCATGGCACAAGGGGAAATACAATTGGAAATACAAAAATACAATCTGGAAAAAAGAGAAATCAAGAACACACAGCACAATCCCTTGATACTATAAAGGGCCATGTCCAGCAAGAGGAAAATGTAAGGTGTTGGTTAATAGACTAGTGGAATTTCACTCAGTTCTGTTTTACTATTCTTTATCAGGAGTAATTTGGAATGTAACTTGGAGAATAGACTCAAGCTGGAAATGACAGAGCTTGGGTAGTTTATATGATGTAGGAATTTTATAATTTTTGTTTCTAAAACCTGAGACAGCCTTTGAAAAAGCCCATTCAGTCTTCTGCTCTGTTTTCCATTTTAGTGCAATTCACCTAGATGAGGTTCTGGTTAAAGATAGAAACATATCCCTTAATGAAAGAAAAGATTGTAGTTTGATCTGAAAGAGCTGAAGAAGCCAGAGAAGCTAAAGAACTACCAACAACAATGGCTGCAAAAAAAATGGTATCTGTCATCCACTGTGAAGAAAGAGGAGCTGCATTACATCAAAGGACACTGTCCCTGCCCACTCATTATCTAATCATAATGTAGATGTAGGGAATAAATGCAAGGTAAAGAATGGTATAAGAGGACAATAACCTGAAATAAAGGAGTCAAATTCACCTTTTCAATGATATTGTGAAAACTTACATCTTCATGCCTCGCTTCATCATCTTTTTCATGGGAAGAATAATACAAACTCTAAGGCTCTATATTCTAAGGGTGCTGTAATTGTAAATTCATTACAACTGGGAGAGATTTAAGCAACATGCTGATGGAGCTGTGTAAGCACAGAAGACAGATAATGACTTTGCTTTTTTGAACTTACTTCCCTCTTAAGAGTGAATCCATAGGCTTGTCCTGTAGGCATGTAAGTACACTGGCACTTGTCTTCACACCCAGACACAGACATTATTTCAGTTTTTTGCTAAAACTGGAAAATCTTTCCTATTTATCATGACTTCTGAAAAGAAAATAATGTAGTTCACTGGAAAGTGGGAACCCACTCCCCCTGGGTGTTCTTCCTTTGGAGTATTTGCTCATACTTCTGTGGTCATTTTTACTAACAGTGCCCTTTTCATCACTGTTCTTCTCTGAAGAGACTCATTCATAATATTCTCATTTGGGTATGCACACATTTGCCCCCTTGACACTTCAGAAATCCAAATTTCCATTCATACCCCAGCACAGACATCAGAAGGCTGTTTAAAAAGCCCCAGGAAGTTTGCTCAGACATGCTATTTTAGGAGACTTGGACCGGGTCTTGGAATTCTACAGTATTTAGAGGATTTGGCACTGTGATTATTTCCACACCAGGACGTGTGCCATGAGAATGTGTACCATACACTTCATAAGAGAGGAATAAGCTACCTGCAAGCTAAGAGATAAAGAGGAAGGCCTACAAAATGCTTGAAAGTAGCTGTAATAAATATTTTGGGAAGACTGACTCAGTCAGCCAACAGTCTGACAGACCCTGAAGAGAAATCCAGGCCAGGCTGTATTCAGCCACCTGCAATGCACCCACTGGGACCCATTCGCTCCTCCAGTGCCTGTACAGTGCCCTGCAAAGAGGAAGGGACAGCATGTACAGAAAGATCAGCCCACCTGAGGATGGGTATAACATAATGTGGTGTTATCTGAAGGAACTGAAGTAAACTATTTGTGATACAGCACTATAAAGCACATAGCTGCAAGGTCTGGCACTTCCTCTGCACAACTCTATTATACTTGTTATAGTCTTACAAAGCCTGAGGAACATACAGTCATACCAAAGCCTGAGGAAGAAAACCAAATAAGATGCTGTAGTTTTCTACACAGCTCCTAGACACTGGCAGCTGCTAAAGGCACCAGAGAGGCACCTTTTCAGCAGAAGTGCCCAGGGACACCCCATCATGCTGATATTGTGGTGGTTGCCAGATTCAAGAAACTACTTAAATCAAAATTTTAAACAACAGAATGAGGAGCTGGCAGTGGTCATTCTACCAGCTTTACACTTCTCGTTCAAGAGGCAGCCTGGGACACCTGCTCAGACACCACTGACTGACTTCAAGGAGCAGCACCAGGGACACTCAGTAAACAATAGTTCCTGCCACTCAGTTACTCTCCATAGGCTGCTCCTTGCAGAGTTCAAGGTTTAGGAAGGGTATCATGATGCACCTCAGGTTTCCACGTACTCAGTGTTTGCAAGTCCTTAGGACTATAATTTAGGGATTTATCAGGAATAAATCTGCAGAAAAATATTTTACAAAGAGGTAGCTGCAAATAACCACTTTGTCTGGGCTGTTCTGCCTTCTCAGTTTTCAGAGAAAAGTGGCATTTCTCATGTGTCTGCCCCCCATGGGAGAAGGCTCTTTATTAAAAACTGGCCCATACTTCACATACATAAGACATAGCAACGGGTGAAGAAATTCACCAAACAGACCTACATCTTGCAGCAGCACAACAGCAGCTCTTCTCAGCAAAGCCTGACCCTTCCTTCTCCAATGCTGTCGATTCTGCCACGTCTTGGATGACCTCAGAATAGAGTTTTTTTACTGAAGAATTTACTGCTCTCTGACCTCAGTTTTACCTCTTTAAAGGAAGCTTAGCAGGAGATGCTAGGGAGGTATACAGCTTGTATGTCATATATAGAAGCAGCAGCTTTTCTTTCACTGAACCTTTGGTAGCCCTTACACTAAGGCTGGAGTTGTCTCCATATCCTATTGTATTTCACTGACACAACAAAGCAGCACATCCTGACTGAACCTGTGAACCTTTGGCCACCCTCATCTTTAAAGCTCCAGCATCAATGCATCAATAAGGCCTGATGATACATTAGTTACTGAAATATGGATTTGCAAAACATCATTCTGTTCTCCTTGAAGGTGTTTTTGAAACCAGAATCTTCGCTAAAACCTGCTATGCCACCATCCACAGCAAAACCAGCAGAGATTTTAGTCAGAAGCTGTTGGATTTATTCTGACTTCCTGCAAAAGCTAGAGATATATCAAGCCTCAGTTTTCAAAGCACCATGTGGGATCAGTGAAAACCTTTTCATAAGTGGTTCAAGGTGTGAGACCAGGGCTTGCCTGCCACAGAGATTCACCAGCAACATTGATAACTGTTATCACTTTAGGAGGAAGGTTACTTAAATAAAATTCCTCAAGACCTAATCCCTCCTGCCTACCTCAAACTTGCTTTTTGTGACTACTCTGCATGTTTCTATCTACCCAGTGAGAAGTGGCTGAAGGTGTTGATGGTTGCAGCCCACCTGCCCTATATCCACTGATTCTGAGGAGGATGGGAATAACACCATCCAACAGTTTTTTCTTCCATACTAAGACATCTACTAGAAATGAATCTAATCAGTAAGATGGTGACTGATTAATGGGTGTTTTGGCTTTGGTGAATCATCTGAGATGAGAGCCTGAGAAACATTTAGATGTCTGGAAGCTGGATGAACTGGGTAGGAGAAGTCTTACATGATTATTTTGTGGTATACTGAGAACTGGGGTCTACAAGGCGAAGGAAAACAAAAGGGTATAAAAACCAGTGAAAACTAGAAAAAACAAAAAAATGCAGAGAAAAACAAATGGGCTTTTTCCATTTTAAGCAATCTAAGATCTGACCCAGTTTCATCAATAGAAAGATACCAAGGGAGTTCCATGAGTCTTTAGTTTTTTAAAAAAAGGCATTTTTACTACATTTCGAGTAGATTAATCCCACTGCAAGAAGTATAATATTTGTTTTCCAAAATCTTAGCCCTTACTGAGAATTTTTTTAAACAGTATTAGATCTTGATAGGGAGAATCAGATGATCTCAGCTCTGGACCAGCATCTTACAGCATCCAAAATGATCAAGATTATTCTCCTGCAGATGGGGCCTTAAGCATTTTTAAAATACACAGCTGTCTATGAATTCCACATCTAAAAAGGAGAAGTTAGAGAAAGGGGCCATCAGGGTGACTCACTGTTCTCAAATTTCTCTTGCAAAATAGATGTCTCTGTCCCTTCCCATTATATGAGTCACAATTTTCTGTTGTGGGCCAGAAATCTGCCCTCCAGCTCTCAGAAAATGGTGTTTAGAGCATTGCAGGATCTAATGGTTTAGGAATTGCAAGGCCTTTTCCAGAAATAGACAGGGCTGCTACCCCCAGGTGACAAGCAAATAGCATGATCCGTGGAGAGAAGGCATCCTTGTGGATGAATATGGGGATCAGAAAATGATGATGCAAGGATTGCTCTTGAGAAGGCACTGTGTTTCCCCTGTGACAACCACAGACTTCCACAACAGGAATTCATATGGTAACAGCAGCTTATCAATATTTTTTAAACTAATTCCCAAGTTTTGATGCTTTCAGGAACTTCTTCAACAGATGTATTGGCTAACAACTACTTCTATTTTGTGAGTATCAAGAACAAAGGAAATCAGCTACCCAGGAACTGCTCTTAGAAGGAGTCATGAGCAGCATCTCCCCTGGTCCATTAGCTGCTCCATTACCCTTCTGGAATTAGTTTTCACTTTTTGAAGAGGAGTGTGCAGGTATCTTTGTCGGCTCTAGAGGCGTGAGAAAGGAATGGCACTTTAATGACCCACTTAAAAGTAATGAAACAGACATTTACCCTAATTGGAGGAGCACTAATTATATCAGAAAGTGGTGCATTCTTAGATGTCAGAGTGCAAATGCTACCTAATCAAACATAATGAATAGGTAAAGTATCCCAACAGAGCATCTGTGCATCACTGACACATTCCTGAAAGCAGAGAAATCTTCCACAGGGAGCTGATCTGAAAATGGAGGTTTTAAATTGGAAGGTTAATTATGGTAGTTGAATACACACGCTTCATCTAAAAACAAGTTGGCATCATGAGCCTCAAGGGACATTTTCCTTTGGAAAGAAATGAATGCAGTTGAAGGATGGTTGGAATTTGGGGGGAGACCCAGTGTGCAGGGCCTGTGGGGAGCACCAGGAACATGTGAGACTCCCAGGCTTCACGCAAGGGATAGAAGGAGAAGGTTTGAGTAGAGGTAAATCCTACACTGCTGCTAAGCCATGAGAGTAAATCTTATGGTAAAATGTCTTTGTTTTTGCTCTAATAGGTTCTCATGAGCAGAAGGGAGAGGCCTTTGTCACTCTTCATAGGAAGGAAAGGTCAGTTCCAGTGTTTTCCCAGCCAGCCAGCCTGGAATGTAGTAGAAGCAAAGTGTAGAGCCTTGGGGCAGCAGAAAGAACCTCAAATCCTTCAGCATCAGTCTTTAAGGACTAAAACAGGGCTGCATATGCCAGGCTCTGAATGAGATCCCATTTGCTGTACATCAGCCAGGAGAAGGGTGGTTGGGGTGCAAGGGCTGGGAAAGGACATGAAACAAGGATCAGTGAACAGCTCCCAGAGAGTGCATTGCAGCCCATCACCCCTGGAAGAGGAAATTATTATTAGAGGGGGATTGTAGATGTCTTGCCTTCAGCAATCACATGGATATACTAATGCATTTGTATGAAAGTGAGCTGGGCTTTTGGTGAGCCACTCATTGACAGGTCCAAACACCTATGAAAAAAAGAATTAAAACTTTGCCACCCCTTAAAAATCCTCTAATCAAGGAATATCAGTGAATTGACAAGATTGAAACCTCTACCAATGGAAAAAAAACTTCATCAAAACTTGCTCCTGTGAGCAAGATACAATGTTGAAGTAAGAAAACATTTACCCTCAAGACACATTAGTCAGAACCTTAAAATATTAGCAGAATTGGCTGCATGGGAGCCATGCAAACAGTGCTAGTTTTATATATTGAAGATGCCAAGTAAACACACAAGTCTTGACAGAACAAGTACTGCACTGACAGCTCAGCTAAAAAAAACCAACCAAAAAAACCCAACCCCAAAAACCAAAAAAACCCCCATGAGGGATATAATAAAACTCCAAGCAAAATGTGTTACCAGCCAAAAACCCAGAACAAACCTGAACAGCTCAGGATAAAAAGACATTCACAATCTCTGAATGCTTACTGAGATTAGACATTATAGCCTCTTCAACTTATCTTGAGTTGTACTTTCTCTTAATGTCAAAGGGACATTCCCTATCCCTGATACATAGGGAAATGTATTTACCCCAGAGGCTTCAGATAAGGGAGAGTCTTTGGAAGAACAGAGCTTTAAAGGCTTGGAAACGTAGCCTTTACGATCAGCCAGCCCTCTATTAGGTTGGTGAGATTGGTCTTCGATTTGGCTGCAGTCTTTAGCCTCAAGTTCCTGCCCAGGCTTTTAAAAGATTTCCCTGAAGCTGAAAAAGGGCAAAGGGTGGAACACATAAATAGCAATAATAATAAAAAAAATCTTTAAAAAGTCTCCCCTAAAGATACTCTGTCCTTTTCTGTGCTGGCCAAGGTTGGCAGGCTTACAAAGTCAAATGTGCCACATAAACCAGTTCAAGTGAAATGTAACTAGCCCAGCTATTTCAAACTGTGGATGACATCAAAATGCTGGCATAGAGAGGCATTTCAGCCAAAAGGACAGAATTTTGGACTCGGGTTCATGACTGCTGGGCACCGTCCTGGCTCCTCCACCAACTTTTTAGGGATATCTCAATTGCTTATCCTTTCTGAAGTGTTTTTGAGACATATGAAGAAGTTCTGGATCAGGTATTATTACATATTGTTACTATCAGTAGTTTTTGCTCCATATGTATTGGTAAGACTACACAGAAAAATGAAACAGCTAAACCAACCAAACTTAGTTTATGAAATAAGAATTCTTCAGACCTTCCTTACCATCACAGAGAAGCCCTGTCAAGCTCATGCTTTGCTGGAGCTGAGTGCAGTCAGCTCCCAGTTACTGTTTATGTTTTGTGACCTTATCTCAGTCTTTCTCAGTTTTTCACTGTAATGTTATAAATCATTACTCTCTTGTCTCTCAGGCTTTCAATCAATATGTAAGATGTCAGATCAAATAACTGGTACTCTCTCAATGCACTCTCTCAATGTAATTTCATAATGTGATGTCATTTTTCAGAGAAAGAATCACAAAAAAAGCTATTGTTTGGAACAGGAAGAACAGGATAATCAATGAGGAACTCTTTTAAAGGCAGAATTCTTTGAGTTTTGAGTACCATATTTGGCTTTGGATTATACGAGTGGCTTCAGTGACTTTCACTTTACTTGCACCAACCAAAACTACTTCTAAAACCTATGCACATATACAACTGACAAGACAAAGTGGATTCATGGGATGGTTAAGTGCCAGTACATGGGAGATAAGTCACAAAGTTTTTCAGTGTCTGTAATTTCTTTTTATATAGCATTATTACCACATGGAAGGAGATATACTCCAGCCCAGTGATTTCTATTTCATTTTCAAGGAATATCTGACATACAGGATCAATCTAAGCTAACATGTATCTCCAAGTATGACAGCACTGAATTAGAGATCTTGGAGAGCTTCAAGGTGTGAGGTGTGAAATGGAATAAACTCTAGAATTTTGGGAAATAACTAAAGGGAAAATTAAACAGGAAAAAAATTCTACGCTAAGCCTCATGATGCTAGTTTGAATCTCTACTCCAGCAGAAGATAAAATTCCAAAGATACAGTTTTGCCCAAGGTCTGGGTAGCCACACCAAACACCTCTGGGGGGAATACAAGCAATTTTTTGTAAAAGCCATTTCACTGTATGGTCTTGATTTCCTGCCTCTTTTCAACTTGTAATAGCTTTTGCTTCATAGAAAGGAAGGTTTGGTTTAGATTTTTTTAAAAGTCATTGCATTGCATGGTTATTCTTATAATGTCTCTGATTTCCAAGTATCTTTGCTCAGCAAAATTCCATGAACAGTTTTTGCGTGAAACATGGAAATAAACAAAGACGCAGAACTAAGTATGACTGGGATAGACTAATTTGATATTAAAAGAGAAGGAAACTACAAACAGAAATTAAGGTACACAGCAAGGGAAATTGGCACAAGCTATATGAACACCTTGATGAAAATCAAAACCATCAAAATAACCTCAACTGAAACTACTGTGTAATCTCTCATGTTTTTAAGCACTGATAGCTTGTGGGGATGCCAGCACTTGAAAGAAGATGTAATTTTCCCTAAGAGAAAAGAAGGAAAGAAGGTGAAAGATTCTGGGGATCCAGACACTTCCACATAGAAAGTTCATCAATGGAAGAAAGAAAGGCACTGTTCTTCAAATCCTACAGTGCTAAAATTAACAGGAATTCAGACTTCATTGGGGCTGGATTTCATCTGTTGTCTCGGTTTTCAGGACTCGAGTTGCTGTCAGGCATACATGGCAGATCTGAGAAGTCTGGGGAGATACTGATTTTAATCAATTTACCTGAAAGACGTCACTGTAGAAGGTGTTTGCAAGGGCCTGCAGTGATAGGAAACGGGGCAATTGTTTTAAATTAGAGAAGAGTAGATTTAGATTGGATGCTAGGAAAAAAGTTCTTTACCGTGAGGGTACTGTAAGAATGGAACAGGCTGCCAAGGAAGCGTGGAGATCCCTGGCTCCCTGGAGATGAAGCTTGACAAGGCTTTGGGCAACCTGATTTAGTTGAGGATGTCCCTGCTTACTGCAGGGGGGTTGGACTAGATGACCTTTAGAGGTCCCTTGCAACCCAAATTATTCTGTGATTCTATGATTCTATAAGGTGACTTTACCTTGAGGTGAGAGAGCTAAACCAGATACCTTAGACACACACATAGAGACAACTTAATGTCAGTGTGTGCCTTAAAGCAGTGAAGGTTATGTGGGCAATTTGACACAGGCATACCTGACATTCTTCCCAAATTGGAGTGAAAAGACCAGCCTGTGATTTATACAATGAGGAGACAAAACTGCACAAAGGCCAGGGGCAGGAAAGAGATCAAAGTTCTTAAACAGAACAGGCTATCCTTATCAGCTTGAGAATTTTTTTTTCATTTCAGGAAACACTTAAAATATTAATTTCCAGCAAAAATCTTATTGTCAGAATTATCTTCCTAAAATTTAAGCCCCGGCTTAAAGAAACTTCAACTTTCTTCTCTTTTATGTTTGGTTGATTTCCTTCATCACTTTGCCTCTTCTTTCACTAGTGGCAAAATAAAAACACACAGGGAAAAAACTCAGAGTTTTTCTCTCAAGAGAGAGAAAAAGAGAAAATGTCAAGGAGCCACAAAACCCCCTGTGTATCTCTGTACAAATGCTGGTGAAATATTTTAAATTATTAGTGTGTTTGTGCTGTACACAAAAGCCTTCAAAATTAAAACATTTTTAAAGACAATTTTTCTACCATCATTACTTCACAAGCCCTAAAATAACACTGAATTTTAAAAAGCATTTCTCACATTTCAGGAGTTTCCAAGCTGCAGTTGAGTAAAATAGAAGTAATAACAGTTTAACCAAACAATAATCCTGGAGATTTGAGTCTCTGGATTCAGGTATCCCGCAGCATCAGTTTGAAAACAAAGTGTGTGACATGATTGTTTATTGCTTATTCTCTCTCCAGCTCCTCTTTTTAAAGACAACATTTACAGGACTACAGAGCTCACTTATTCCTGCCTAGTGTCCCATGCTGAATAGCAAGCAGGACAAAACTAGCACTTGCTACTGCCAGTCTATGGCCAGAGACACAGCTAAAGACAGTAATTTCCAGGGTTGATAAGCAGGATTTATTTCTTTAAATGGGAATATTTCTTGTATTTGTGTTTTTCTTAAGAGTTTCCTACTTCAGTCATGCACTGAGGTTTTCATTTAAAGCCTGGCATCCCAAATACTGATATTTCTGACAATTCCATTCTCATTCCAGGACTGTGATTCTGTTTATTCTCTCAGAATTAATTCTGTTAAATGTCTCAGAAAGACAAGGCAGAACAGCAGTCAGTCAGCAAGACACACTTATTTTCATCTCTTATACAGCTGATATCTGAGAAGAGCATCTTAGTGAGCCCCTAAGGGCAACAAGGATTTTGATTTACTCCAGAAACTGCTTTCTTAGATTAGTTGCTCTCTCAGCAAAATTTAGAACAAATTCTTGAACTATAAAGGCTCAAGGAAGGTTTTGACTTCCTGCCTCACTTCAACAGAACTGGTTTGCATTGTATTTTGGGTGACCTTCCACCACCCACAGCAACAACACTTAAAATTTCCTGATGGCATATCAGAATATTGCATGTTTAAAGCCTTCATTGTTCATAATATCAATAAATATTATACAAACACGGTACTGAAGAATTATTTCAAATCCTCATTAACCTCAGTACCAACAGGAAGAGGAAGCTGGGGCAGGAAAAAACTGGAATTACTGTTACGCATTCCCAGCAACATCAGTCACACCACATCAGTACAGTGTCTTCTTTGTTCTTCATTTCTCTTCAGTTCAGATACCCTCTGGCAGAGCCAGCTCATAGAACAAAACCTGGATTAGACATTTGTATGATTAAGAATCGTATCTAATATCACACTAGCTAATGAAAAATGTCCAAAGATATCAACTGTCACGCTTCAAGGGGATAAACTGATTGCCAGAGGAGCTCAAGAGAACAGCTTCAAGAAAAAAACTCACCCAGGCAACATTTCAGTGGAATTACAATGGGACGACAGTTAGCATTTAAACTTTTTTTTTTTAAACAGCCACAACTGGAAAGAACATACTTAACCAGATAACTCACTAGCCTCAAAAATTCCTACAGCAGTACAAAAAATAGAGACGGTAGCAATCCAAACGAAGGTAATAAAGGAATTTTGGCTTTCCTCTTGAAATGCTGGCAGATGACAGACATCTGTCTACTTGCTGCAATTCATGCCAACATATTAATGAGTTTCTGTTAAGGTGCTACAGTTACTTCACAGCACATTGTCTGTATAACCATGAAGGACCCACATTAGAGTTCTGCACACACTTTTTATTTCTAGTTGTTCTAACCACTTGTACTGAAAGGTCAAACTGCCTTTGTTAAGTCTTTGAAAATTCTGAAACATGAGTATCTAATATATATATATTAATAAACTGGCTTTCCCTATTTCTTGTATCTAGTCTTGTCTAGCAATATCCTTGCCTTCCAGAGCTGACCTTATATTATCTGTAAATTCTGGAGCATTCACAAATGGCAGCAAAACCAATAGAGAACTGAAAATGGACAAGCAAACTATCTGCCTTATTTTAGCTTTCTTTTCACTGTAGCCCTATCTGTGATATTGCAGAAATCAGGTGGACACCATGTAGTGCCTGGCAGTCTTCCCTCCTGAAGGTACAACATTAACTGAGGTAAGCATTTCAGTAGAAAAAGGGGAGGTGGGAGAAGATACAGAGATCCAAGAATTAAGTTTACAATTTAAGTACTCAATTACAAAAATGTTTTCTAAGGAAGCTCTGAAGTGTTTCATCAAGGAGTTCTGATTCTAGATTAATTTTTGAGAGGTTTAACATTGTAAATTTTCAAGAGAAAGGGTATTCCTGGGATGCATTTCTACAAGATTGCAGTAACCACAGTCATATATAGGTTGATATTCACTTCTAATGTTGCTGAAGCTTGATCCATTTAGTGACTTGAAACCTAAATAAGTGCCTTAAATTGGTACTGAAACTAAATTGGCTTTAGATGTCCACTGTGGCCTGCAGCATGAAGAAGGCAGGCAGGCAATCATATGCTGTCTGAAATCTGTGCATCATCTTCAAACACAGCTATAGATACAACAAATGCCAGTAACACAATCTGGAGGTGATGACTTAATTAGCATAATGTGTCCAGATTATGTGTATGGGAAGAAAGGCCAAACTTTCTTAGAAAGCTGGAAGTGAATTACATTTTTAGAAACTAATGTAAACCTGAGCTTCCTCAAGTAAAGTATGCTGATGTGTCTCAAAGCTTCAGCTGGCTCAAACATCATAAAAGTAAATACTCTAGGAACAAGACTATTACTTTTTTAACAGCTTCAACCTTTATGAACAGATCTAACCTTTAAAGAAATCATATTATGGCTCCTGTGTGTAAGTAGGTATGCAAGAAAACTGCTAATCCATAAGAACAAGAGAAGATTCGCATTTGTGTTTGCCAGTCCCTGTATTTACAGACTAGATGACTCTGAACTGAAAATCCTGTATTTTAGTTTACAAGCAGCACATGAGATTTATAACTTCTTGATTAATATTCATATTGTGCACAAAGAAGTCTTACCAGATGTCCTGGCTGAGTGCTATCTGCTGAGGTAGAATAACCCCACACCTTTTTCCTGATGAAACCTCCACAAACAAACAAATGAAAACAATAGATTAGGCAACTGAATTAAGCTTTTCAAAGTCAACACATAGCTGATGGCTGACTGCAAGTAAATTGAACTGGATTTAAAGCATGGGGAAGAAAAGAGGCAAAAGCTGGGTTCAGAGCACTGGGCTGTGGGACTACTGTAACAATTCTACTCTCTCATGAAATGGGTAACCAGTTATCCAGAAAAGGAGGTGCTCTGTCCCTAAAAGACAGTTACTAAAGACTGTTGTGTAGGATGACTTTCAACAGAAGTCAATATTGACAGATGGCTTAATTTCCTATTACAGACCACATGCACGTGGTAGCTTGAGTGGGGTCCCAGCTCAGTTCCTTTGGTGGCTGTGGTGAGCAGAGCAAATATCTCAGGTAAGGCTGTCAATACTTTCCTTTGCCTGGACAAGTTAAAAAACATTCATGGAAGTGAAGTATGCCCTTTGCCAACCTTGCTACTTCAAAGAGGAAAGAAATATTTCATCTGTTCCTGTGAAACAATTCCTTTTTCACATTTAATTTGGAGGTTTTCTGCAGCGAGAATGGAGGTATTTCATCAGGACAGCACAATCCAGGATGAATGTGGTTTTTCTAAGTGGCAGCACTCAGCTCCAGATGCTGGTGTACTTATTGTCTGCTGCACTCATACCCCAGCAGGCTGGAGCTCTCAGATCTCACTTTACTGAACTAATTCAGAATATGGCAAAACCTAGTAGCTGTGAGCCAAACCCTCAGTTTGGATCATCAGTTACAGATGAGCCACTGTCCTATATAGAAGGGATGGAAGAGATCAAGAATGAGTTTTTTGACACAGTTCCAGCCTGCCTTCCCTGTTTCACCTCCCACTATAGGAGAGGTTACAAACCAGAACTGCTCCTAGCTTCATACACTGAGATACAGCTCCAGACCCTCTGAATTAAAAACAAAACAATATGAGAGCTGCAATAGCTTTGAGGAAATCTACATTCAGTCAGGCACACCTAAATGTAAAAAGATAAAGAGGCTGTGGCTTCCTCACTGTCTGAGTTTCCTAAGGAAGGGTGGACCCATTTCCAGACAGCATAGACTTGGGCGGAGGAAGGGGGAAGACACTAGCAGCAACAACATATGACATGAATCTTTGCTCTCCTAATCTTAAAATACAACATTGTGAAACCAGAGCAAGTGTGAAATCTGAAGAATCCAGCAGGGTTTCACATCAATCAGGCTTTTCAGGCTACAGTGTATCGAAAAACAGGAGTGAGACTGCAAATGCTAGATGTCAAGATGATTTCTGAGCTCTTGCACAATCAGAAGACAAAACTGGTTTAAATCCACAGCCCTTAGATTTATAGTCCATCTCATAGGCTTATGCTGCCCTTGCCCCGTTCCCAGTCCCCAGGTGGCAGAGAAGGTTACAATACAAACAATAGTTATCTCTGGGGCAAGACCACTTAAATAAATTAATCCATCCAGCTCTCCTCCACTGACAAGGGGCTCCAACAAGGCTGCACACAAGCAGCAGGGGCTGCTTTCACAGCAGGACCTCCTTACGTGCAGCAGCAACCACAAGGATTTGAGGAACACAAGCTCCAGGAAGGAGCTGCTCTCAGTAACTTGAAGAGTAGCACAATGACAACGGAAAAAAAAAAAAAATTTAGACCTAAGATCAGAAAGATAAATTGCTGAGAATTCTTATGACTGGAGCCTAATCCTTGAGGACTGCAGGTCCCAAGGCTGCCCTGCTGCATAGGCCATTGCACCTGCTCTGCTGCTTGAGATCAATCACTCCCTTGTGGTCCCAGAACTTGGAGAGATACAATAGTGAGTCTTATTCAAGCTCTGTGGCTGGGAACATACCCTTAAAAAGCAGGCATTCAATGGCACAATTGCAGCCCCTCCGAACTGGCTGGCCCCTTGCAGTATGGTAACCAGCTCTTGTCCTTCAGAATTCATGTTGGGACACTGCAAGGACACCAGAGCTGAGCCAGAAAGGAGACCTTGAAGAGAGAACAAAGGTGGAGGTAGTTTTGAAAGGAGGGTTGCAAAAAAAGACAAGATAGACATAGAGGTGTGTGTATACAGAATCACTGGCAATGAAGTATGTTTGGTTTCTGTTTTACTATTACAGATCAAGAGTTTAATCTTTTTTTCCCCAGTTGTTTCAAGTGGTTTTAAAGCTAGCTGTAGGTACTTTGAAACCTCTATGCATCCAGGCCTAGCATTTCAAATTTATTATTTTAAAGGTATAATGAAATGCAATCATGAAGTACTAAAAATGGTAATGAAACTGACTTTATATGTCTCTGCAGTGCTGAACCATTTATAAAAATACTGAAGTAATGATAACTTTAAACATCAGTTTATAATATAGGAGTTTAAGACTAGGGCATATTATATTAGATTTTTTATATTAAAAAAAATATGAATTTAAACATAAGAATATAGTATTTCCTTGAGAGTGCTGAAACAGAAACAGGTTATGACACCTTTTACACTTAACCAGGGCAAAGTGAAAAATTAAACCATCAGTTTGAATGTCAGTAACTTCTCAGCTATAAAAATCCAAGTATGTATTTGGAACACTAAAGAATCCAAATGCTTATGCACAGTTTCAGTTACATGTGCACACAGAAGGACTTCACTTGCCTTTTGAATTTTGAAACAACTACGCTGGTCAAAGTCATAAGCTTATGTATTCAGGGGACCAACAGAATTATAGATTTCAACCTCTCCCCCATTGTCCTGAACAAACCAGGATCTGACAAAAGCCAGACAGGCATACTCACATTATGCTTTTACAGATGGTCTCAGTCTTGAGCTGCTCATTCAGGAGGCATTTTAGTCTCCATCCGAAGTAGGAAAGTATTCGGATCTGACAATAGCCAAATTTGCTACACTGATGTACCTGCATAATAGATTCCAAGTGGAGTATATCAGTTAGAGCACTAAAAACTATTTGCGTTGTACTAAGTTACAGGTTTTCTAGAAAAAGTAACAAAATTTACTGCATATTCATGGAAGGCATCCTTTTCAAATACCACTGATTTTAAATGCAAGGAAGTTTAAAATTCCCTGAACATCACCCACCTTTTACATGCTAACAATTCTACTTCATGCTTATTACTCTGAAATCATAAAAGTGACTGTAGTCTCAAATACTGTTGTTTACACACATTTTCAAGATATTTTCTCCCTCTGTATTGTGCACTGAAGTATTTTAATGCAAAAAAGGATCAGAAGTACCTTCAACTAGGCTAGTTGAAGTTAGATATCTAAGTTATCCAGTGTACCTATTGAGCTGTCTCAAATTCTTGCATACAGGCTTGAGTATCTTGCAGTTAAAATATATTAGTTCCAGTTCCACATCACTTCTATTGCTTCATATACCAGACTGAGTTACACTTGAATGAGTCTTCAATACAACATGTTACTTTGGTAAGGTATCTTTGCCCAGTGCTGTTACTTACCATAACCAGACTTCTCTGGAAAGTTATACTGTCTAGAGATCTGGAGAGGACAGTTTCTTTCTCATTTGACAACATCATGTTGTTCATTCTGGACATACTAAGCTTGGTTGTTTAAGAAGTGTTTATGGCACTGAGAAAGCAGCAGAGCTTACCTCCTGGCAAACCACTGTAATCCTAACATTTTTCAATTTTATGTTGTTTTGCTTAAAACCTCCTGATTTACTTCTTTTCAGTTTCTTAGTGTGAAGATAATCCTACACAACAGAAGATGAGAGTGAGTAATTATCTGTCATCTATGTTACAAAATTCGTAACGCCCATCTTTGTGAAGATTATACTCTTCCAGTGCTATAATGCCGAAAAAAACCCCACCCCCAAATCATATCACTGCCTACAGCTAGAACTATTCAAACTAGTGTCAGTCTAACAGAGTAGTCTCTATTTCTGCCCTATTTAGTAGTGTAACACTGCTACGAAATGTTAAAAAGTTAACATATTATACTTTCCAAAAGTAAATAAATATTCTCCGATAAAAAATGATCAAAGAGATTATGGTACACGGTGACACAAGCTGCATCTCAAAAACTCAAGAAGAATAGGAATCAAGAGGAGAGAATGGATGAGAGAGAGGGGAAAAAGAAAAAAAGATAAACTACACGCAGTTTTCTGAATACATGAAGTAGACAGAAAATTGGTTACCTTTAGTGCATATTAATGTCAAACAGGGCTCCATTTGCCACCGAACAGACTCAGCACTGTGTCAGGAAAGAAATCAAGCTGTTAGGGCATCTACGAAAAGACCAGACTTGTAGGGTCAGATGAGACAGAACCCTAACTAAGTGCACAGACTAGAAGAAAGGGTAAGTTTTCTGGGCAGCTTTGCTGCTCTCAGAGCCATGTGTTTGAATTCTGTCAGCTTGAGAAGAGCATATATTAGAAAAAAGGCATGGTGTTCAGCCATGTCACATCAGAGCATTTGTATCAGACGATACAATCAAATATTATAAAATAGATCTTTAAAATATAAATTTTAAAAACATAGAATTAAAAAATATATTTAAACAGACTCTTTGTATGAAAAATGGAGAGTATCTAACCTTTTACTGCAAGATAGTACCAACAGAACTTTCTTCAATAGCTCCAATTAACTTACTTTGTATTTATACCACTAAAACTCTTCAAAAGAGTTGAATTACTGCCCCAGCATGACATGCAGAGCATATTGAGGTTTTTTTTCATTATAAAATGAAGAATTTCATGGGCAAGGGACAGGGAGAAGAAAAAGCTGATGCAGTTATTGCCCCTCTGGCTCCCCCCTCACTGCAGGTACCTGACTGCTCCTCTGTCAGCTCCTGAACACTGCCATTTACAGCCAGGTCACATTCAGACTGCTAAGGCTGGGTGAGGACAGACAATCAGAAGTGCCACCTCATCAGTCATGCCAAACCAAGCTGTCCTCACATGCCCTTCATTTGTCCTGAAAATGGCTTCAAATAAAACTCAGTAATAATCTCAATACATCATCCATCTTAAAATTTAAACTGTAACATCTACTACTGGATAGTATTTTAAAAATATTATTGTATGCAGAAGACTTGGCTTAGGTCAACTTTTTACAGGTCTGACGGTATTATGTTTATATTTCAGTCATACTGTTTTCCAAAGATCAGTAATTCTGCTCCTTGGAAACTCTGTAACATAGCATTACTAGAGTCACTTATGAGCAATCAGTTCCTTTCCTAAGCCTGGAGAAAGGTGCAAGAATCACTCTTAAGATTAATCTATAGAAGGGTTTGGTTAAGGCTTTGCAAGGATTTAAGGAAGTTTGTTTAGGCCTCAAAGCAAAGCCATCCATCTGCTCTAAAGACTCACTGCTGGAAGAGTTCAACCTCTAACACTGCCATCATTGTGGCCAGCCCGCAGCAAGAGAACAAGTGTGATGCCTCCTGCTTTTAAGAACACAAATCAGCACTAGTTTTAATTAACTTCATTGGTTTGGAAACTAGACTCAACATATATTTTTAACTAAGAGAATTTATATAAAAGCAACAACCAGATGCTCCTCCAGCATGCGTCTATCCATTTGCTGGTAAAGCGTCATTTATCAAAACTTAAAAAAAAATGGAATCCAAATCCAAGCCAGACATATTACCTTGAAACATTTCAGGAATCAACAGAAAATTAAATGTCTCCAGGAAGCACCTGAGTCTATGCAACCTTCTGAAGTGGAGACCTTAGGAAAAACACTCAGAATACAAGCTGCCAAGTAAAAGGAAACAGTAAACTTAAGATTCCTTGGTCTATAAGGCTACTAAGTAAGAGCACAGTAGTACCTAAAGCCTGCAGTCTCTCTAAGCTCTGCATGATCTATTTTACAGGCTCTCCGGACCTTGGAGACTATTCAAATAAACTGAGTGAAATGGTGAGATATACAGAGGCGGAATGACTGATGCCAAAACAATACTACGTACAGAATAAAAAGTCAAAGGGTAACAACATTAAAGCAAGGGGCAAGTCTGCAATAGTGACATTGGATCCAAATTCAGTGAGTTTATACACATCTGGTAGAGAAGCTATTGCCTTTCTTCCAGCCTCTTTTACGTATACAGACTGAGCTTTTCTTTTGCTAAGGCAAGTGTTGTTTCACACTGTGGGAATACACGATACTTAGTAGGACAGTGTCCCACCAAACCATCATAAACCAAATGCTTTATGTACAGGCACTCCAGAAATTATTGGCAGAAATAAAATCTAATATAGCTCACCAGCATGTGGAAAAAATTTAAGGTCCAATTCAATGAAGTCAGTGTGATGTTGTCCTGAATCACCCATCTGCTACCTATATTAAGTAGTAAAACATTCTCTATATAAAGAAAACATACTCAGTTTTTATCACTTTTGACATTACTTACAGTACTAAAATTTTTGTCATTTGTCAACCTGTATTTTTAGAGCTCTCTGGGACTGACTGCCAGGGCTTCACCTGGCAAAATTATACGTGTTCCTAACCCAAAGTATTTGAAAACATCTACCATATTAGTTAAAAAATATCAAATTTAAGTGCTCACAGGTGACTGCAAAAAGATGGATTTCAAGTTTCTCAAAAATCACAATCCATTAAATAGTAACTTTACTTTTAGCCCTTTACGTTACTATATCAGCTATCTAGCCATCTACCATACTTTGTATGAGGGAGCTGCATTCAGAGTGACTATATATTGAGCATGGTATATTTGAAAGGACTTACTGTAAATAAGCATATAATTTTTTTTTTTCAAATAATCACTGTATTGCCCCCACAATGTGACTGTAGTCTGAAAAACACAAACCTTAAGGACAACAAAGATAACTGAGTTATCTAATATATACAAAAAATTTTTCCTCCCCCAAGTGACTTTGGGAGAGTTGGTCTCAGATGAAAGTCCCATTCCCAGGAAGATTCTTTATTCCTGAAGAAAGCATACCAGCAGCTTCAGAGCCTCAAAGAAGTCTTCACATGGGGTCTCTTTCCTCACTTGGATAATTAAAGAGATACCACTTCAAAGGCTCTCTGTATCTACAAGTCACAGTAAAGTCACTCCTAGGCTTTGAAAGGGCAGAAAGCTTGTCTGTCATGTCCCAAGCTACACGTGTCGTCACAGCCAGAACAATTATCAAATTCCCTGCCCAGTTTGGTAGATTCCCCAGCATGGGTTCTCCATACAAATAAAGCTCTATGTGTCCTAAAGCCAGGACCCTGTCACTTCCCACCTGCAGCATCAGCCATTGCCAGGGCAGCCCACAGGAGAAGCATCACACTTAGCAGCATGGCATGCACACATCCAGGGTTACTGTGTCATCTTGAGGCAAGGGAGGACCTCAGCCACAGTCAATCAGTTAATGGAAATTAGACTATTACTACGCCCATCAGCTTCCCTTGCCACTTTACAATCACTGGCAACTCTTAGATGTCTCAGTAGGATAGAACAGTCCTTGTTAAGATTTTGCTGGAACAGGATGCTGTGTCTCCTCACTGGCTCCTAGTAGTCTGTAAAATATTTAATTATTTTCTCTGATGAGCTTTCTAGGGATAGGGTAATACACAAACTCAGCCTTCAGCTGTCACTGGAACCAACTCCTCATCTCATCCACTATTCAGGAGTTGGACTGGCTTGGATTTTAGAGTCTATGTATGCATTGACATAGATGCTACATACACACGTGGTGCTACATACAAAAACATTAAAATTATCTATTTCAGTGATTGCACCTCATCCAGCTAAGTGATCAGGAAAAGAATAAAGAAGTTAGCAAGAAGGCAATGTCAAAGTCACAAAAGGCAAATACAACAGTTATACTGTTCACTAGCCAAGTATATTAGTTCACTTAAATCTTTTCTAAGAGCACATTACATCACAACTCCTTATATGCCCTAATTTATTTTTTTTACTGTATCTGCCTGTAAAACATGTAAGTCTTAATGAAAATACAGCATTAATCTTTATTTGCTTACTTCACCACTATAAAAGCAGTCACTAATATACAGTTAGAGGGGATTTCCTTACACAGACTGCAGTTGTGGAAAGCTGGCTTAGAAAAATTCAATTCTGAGTTCACCAGCTCAAAATGTCCCATGTTCTGTAGATGTGTTTGCTGGGGGCCTGCCCTAAGGCCTGTGTCATAAAGGCACAGCTGTGAATGACAGAATGACAGCTGATGTGACAGGCACTCCATAAGCTTTACAGACTGCTTTGGCAAGGTCTGACTGCAGGTCAATTGAACTATCCTAACATTGTTTTAATTTCAGGAGCCATTTATTACTCAGTGTATCACATGTGCCCCTTACAGAAACTGCACTGAAGCAGGGGCAGTGGTCAGGAAGAAAGCTGGATAAGAGCAACAGCCCAACTTCTCTCTTACCCCTTTTTATTTATACAGATTCCTAGCACTGCAAGTATTAGCTCTTTATAAATAATGCTCTCATTACAATAATTTAGAACAAATCTCAATCTAAATGCAGTTCTGAGTTTTAGAAGAAACAAAAGTGAGCTTTATATCTAAAAAAGAATGGTTCTCTTCTGAAACCATGTAAAACATTTCAGCTTCTTCTGCAGATTACAAACTCTTATTCTGTTCCAGACACTGGGATATATAAGCACTAACATCACAACTCCCAGACCACATGAAGCAGTTTGTCATATGATACTAATCTACGTGAACATTATAACAGAAAAAGCCAGATTTTTCCTCCAGTGATTCATAACACACAAAGTACATGATACTGCATTAGGCCATGAAATCTATCTTCGGTTATCCATGTATAGTAAATCAACATAATCAGTATAACAAAGAGATTATAGGAAGAGAGATTTGTCATCGAGGTGTCAATCAATTATGACATACTGTGCAGTTCCAGCTCTCAAATCCACCCTCCCTGAATGATGAGACCAGCAAGCAATCCCACAACCAAACCGTAACTGTTAGTTACACAAAAACAAGGTCTGAAAGCCGATGTCTTAGTTACACAGTTTAGTTCAGTATCTGTAACTACATCTTGGAACACCACTGCTTAAGAAAACACAGAGCACAGTATTTTAATGTATGTATCTGAGCCTTCTGAATTGACTTAATCTGACACTATGGACAGTAACTCTAGAATATGTGCATTAACTATGCCTTTCTCCACTGCAGATTTACATCTGACTTCCATACTTCATGGGAAGAAGTTCAGTATTGTAAGGCACTTCATGCCCAACTTTATAACTCCCAATTATATCTATATCTATATCTATATCTATATCTATATCTATATCTATATCTATATCTATATCTATATCTATATCTATATCTATATCTATATCTATCTATATCTATATCTATCTATATCTAATCTATATCTATCTATATCTCTATATATCTATATCTGTATCTATCTGTATCATCTATACTGTCATACACAGGAATTACAGTTTTCTCATAATCACTAAGAAATAAATAATACTCACTATTGTTTCCACCTGTGTTCTCTGGTATTTAATGGTGAAGTCTAAACAGTAACTGTCAGAAAGGGCAGTTTAAAATGTTTTACTTCACTGTATACACAGGTAAGCAACAAGTGCTCCTGACTTGCAAAGCTTTTCTTTAGATTTTGTTAGGATAAATAGTTAAAAACATTCCCAAAACACACTGCCATGCAGAGTTGTCTTTCAGACAATCCTGAACGAAGACAGTTATAGTCCTGCCACTGCTTCAAGATGTGCACAAGCCTGCCGAGACAGGAGGGAAATTATAAAGGTAAATGACGTACTCAGAAAACGTGGCCAACTGAGCCCGCCCCAAACATTACCAAACTCACAAGCCCTGGCTTCAGAAAAGAGAGTTTCTTTGTAGCACTTTATTTCTTGAGCTGATTTATATGGAGAATTCAATCTCTAATGCCCTGGGACAAAACCTAAATTAAACATAATCCATCTTATGAGTTAAAGCAAAAAAACATTCTGGACAACATCAGGTTTTACTGCACATAATGGCTTTATGAAATGTATAAATGTTATTGATCTATAAAATACATTTTTCATTCCAAAATACAAATTATAATTCATATTTATGCAGGACTTTGCTTTCTAGTGTTTTAAACTTACTTTTAAAAGAAAGACACAGGATTGCCAAATTAAAGATTTATTATAGTGTTTTTATTAACAAGCTTTCATTGGAAAGTTCTGGACTTATTAACATAGGAGGCACATTGGCTTCGATGTTTGGCATTTGACAGTCAACAGAATTGCACTTAACTGTGATAGCCTTGCTATAAGAGTGTGAATTTTCACTGCAACCCTCATAGAGAGCCTCTCTCACTGATCTGCTCAGCTGATGTTTTTTATCATTTTGTTCAGCCTTCAAAACCTGGTCATTCTGCAAAGAACATCTATCTAGTTTGCTCTCAGCCTTCTTTTTCTGCTTTGACAGAGAGGCTTTCTTGCTTTCAACCTCGTTTGCTTCTGTACCACCCTTTTCATCACACTTGTCCACCTGCTGACAGAATCCCTTTTGGTCACTTGATACGCTTCTCTCACATTCAGAACAATGCCCTATTAGAGGACCTGTGTTTCGGCACAGAAACTGTGAGGAGCTCATCACCTTTGGAACAGTCCTTATGCTTTCCTCTGGGTTTTGATGAGCATGTGAATCTGTCCTATTTATTCTCTGATGTGCCTGAAACTGCTGCACAGACTGGAGGAAAAAATTTTTAGGCAGAGAGTTCTGCGTCATCGTTCTTTTAAGCCTTCTCTGAAGGCAACTGCAGTGGAGGACATGCTGGACTGGGTGCACATAACCTTCTGCAGCTTGCTGTAAAGCATTTATAGGAGCTACAGAGTTCTGGATCTGTACAGTTCCCAGTGAAGGAGAACACTGGTAAGAGAAAGTATCGCTTAACTGTTGACATGAGTGTGGACTCCACTTCACTGCTACTTGTTTATATGCATCCGGACAGCTACACTGCCTGTTCTGAGAGAAAACTGAGCACAAAGTGTGTTGGTCAACACAAGTCTGCAGCATAGCTGAACTAGCAACATTTTTTATGCTTTTACCCACTTCACTGTTATAGGCCGAATGCATAGGCATACATGTATTTTGGGGCCTGCTGCTGAAGAGCTCTGAGCAGATACAAGTTTCTTCGTAAGTCACTTTCTCTGCGGGGTTACAGAGTCTCATTTGTGATGCCAGAGGCTCAAGCTCGTAGTGCTCATGCTCCATTTCTGGTTTTTGACTTCTGCAGTCCAGCTGACACTTACTCATGGGATGTGATTTATTTTGACCTCTGCCTCCCTGGGCTCCTGCAAAGGTCTGAGAGAAATCATTACACCACAGTTTTTTCGGTAGTGGGATCTGGCCACAGGTGCCCTGGGGTCCGAGGCATCGGCACATGCATTGGAAGAAGAATGTTGCAAAAGCCCAACTAATGCACATGATAAGCATCATAAAAGTGCCAAGCTGTGTGTATGCCAGCACTGTGGAGGGCATCATCATTGCTCCAGCTACAAATGTAGTCAATGCAGCCATTGCAATAGCAGAACCCATACGGCTTAAAGAAAAAATCACTTTTCCCTCTCGGTCAGGGTCAGGGGCTAAGCGATAAGCCACTCCATAATGAACAGCAAAGTCTACAGATAAGCCAACAGCAACTGAAATAGTGACAGATTCTAACACATTTAGCTCCCATCCAAGAAGAACCAGAGAACCTACAGTGACAAAAATAGTTCCAGCTATTGAAACTATTGCATAAAGGCTTATAATTATATTCCAAGTTGTAAGAAGCATTACACTAAATGCAACAGCAACTGAAAGACCCATGGCAATCAAAGTACCATCAGAAAGACTGTCCTGAAGATCATAAAATTCAAGGTTACTCACAAACCAACCATTGCTAAGTCCTTCAGGAGCAGAACTAAGCTCACTTGAGATCCATGAATCCACCTCTTTGTAGAACTGATGCATTTTCTCATAAGCTAGGGTGAAGAGGTAGGTACTTTGGAACTCCAACACCACTGCCCTGATGGTGTCATTTAGGTCAAAGCGAGGCCCTGGGGTTTTACTATCTAAATGATACCCTGTGCTTCTCTCTAGCTCCATTATAGCTCTCTTGATACATAATTCAAAAACTTCTTGTTTGTACGGAAAGCTCCAGTGGCTGCAGCAGGGGTAAAGAGATGGCTCATCACAGTCTTGATTTTCCATCCACTGCTTAAAAGTTTCAATAAAGCAGCTTGTGAAGTCTTGTTCTTCAGTTTGATGATAAAATGTTTGATTTCTCAACTTCTGACAGAAATGTAAAATCCAGACCTGCGAAGCTGGGCTGGCAATATTAAAACTGCTATCTAGTTGCAGCTTTCCTTTACTTTTAGGATTTAAGGGGTCACCGTTATCCTCAGGTGTGACACCCCAGATTACTGTAATTGGCATGTGGAGCTCTTCTCCATGGTGGACACGTTCAAACATAAAAAGCTTTTTGTATTCTGCATCATATCGTTCAAATGGGTGAGAAGACCTGAATACTTGAAACTCAGAGAGCTCCAATGATGGCAGTTTCATCTTTGGATTTACACACACAATATATGCTCCACCAATTGTTAAGGCAAAGAACCAGAAAAGCCAAATATATCGAAATTTTATAACAATGCATGGCAAAACCTTTTCAAAAAATATCCTGGATGCTTCTGAGACTGCAAAAAGTATCTTGTGGAAAATCTGGCACAACACTGTCCAGCAGTTTTTGTTGTTGTATGCTCTCTGCTGAGGTTTCTTAAAGCAACTGAAAATATTGAGAAGATATCGTTCATGTAGCACAACTACAGCAGGTAGCCATGTAACCATCAAAACATAATTCACCAAAATGGCAGTGCCAGCATAAACACCAAAACACCTGATTGCTGTGATATTGCTGACATAATTAGCATAGAAGGCAGCAGCGGTGGTAAAACTTGTGACAAACATGGAAAGAGCAGCGTGCTGCAACGTGATGCTCACTGTCTCAGACGTACCAGCATGAGGCTTATCAAATTTTGTGTAGTTCCAAACATCACACAGGACAAAAGCATCATCTGCTCCAATCCCAACAAGAATAATCAATGCAGTGAGATTCATGAATGGGAAGAACTCAAAATTAAATACTACCCGATAGAGAAAATAAGAAATGATCAAGGAACTAATTATTGCAAACATAGTCATCAGCGTGATAAACATGGACTTCGTATATATGCACATAACTAATAAAACAATTACAATGGCTATGGCAGGATACACAGTATCCATCAACAGGTAATCCTGAAACAATCTATGTTTTATTCCAAACTCAATCCCTGTGACAGTTGTCACGCCATCAGAAGCGTTCCAGTTCTCAAAGTTATCCAGGTAAATACTCATCATGCTTTCCCCTTTCTCAGTAGGAGAGAAGAGCATGCTGTATTTTAAAGCTGGTAAGATGTAGTCAGCTGTCTTTGGGCTTAGA
Organism: Florisuga fusca; assembly: GCA_038090715.1. Lineage (NCBI taxonomy): Eukaryota > Metazoa > Chordata > Aves > Apodiformes > Trochilidae > Florisuga > Florisuga fusca. The sequence continues at coordinate 5,572,803 of JAAWXA010000022.1, forward strand.
AAATCCTTGTCCACTATATAGTGAAGGATCTGGTAAACAGCATTGTACTTGGTACATTTGCGAGGCACATTTGTACACTTGAGTTGGTCCTTCCTTTTGGCATTCATATCCCAGCAGTCTGGCCCCAGGGTTCCATTGTAGTAGTATTTGGCACAAGTGCGAAGCAGCTTTAGGGTGTGAGAGACATCCCGTTCTACAATTTTTTGACACGATGATCTGTTGTTTAGAATAGCAATATAGTTGCCCAGTGTCCAGCTGGGACAGCACGAAGCAGCAGTGGCTCTCTGGCAGAGATCACCAAACTGGGAATGGGATCTGATCTGTATAAAGACAGGAAGGGTAAAAAATCCAGTTTAAAGTAATAGTCTGAATGATTAGAAAAATTCACACACAAAAAACCCCCAAAGTGGTGAAAATTTAGCTTCCAATCCTTTTGTGTTAACATTTTAAATTCTTATTTCCACACTCATTGTTTTTTTATTAGCATCCTCTCTGCATGCAGCACATTAAACCAGCAGTAACTCAATACAGTGACTTGTCACGGCGGCATAAAATTGTCAGAAACATTAAGAATATTGTAATTCTAATGTTTGAATATGCCTTGGCTGAGCCTTGAGAACTGTTAACTCTCTTCTATTATCTCGCACTTTGGTCCTGAAAATAAACAATCAGCCATAAATTGATGAAGTTTGGGATTCTGCTCAGAATCAGACACTGAAGTTCCAAGGAGAGGCAGGGACTTTCCACCCAGAAAGAGGATGTAACAGCTTTATGACATCTCCCATCATCTTCTACAGCCCTCACTTTATGAGTCATTTTTAGCTCCCATACAGCTGGCAGACATTTCCTCCAACCAGATCAGCCTGCCACCCAGGCACTCCCCATCCCTGAGGCATCCAGGATTTCCGAGGCACAAGCAAAAGAAAATTCTGCTGTGGTATGGAGCATCCCAAAATAAGCCCTACTGTGGCCTTTGAATGCTGTACCCACCGTGGGACTGAGTCCCAGGAGTTGGAAGGAAGTAAAGGAAGATGCAGCAGCAGCAAAGCCAGACAAGGGACGAGCTGGCACCAGTGGCAAGGGCAGAGAGGGCACAGAGCTGGGTCATGGGGGAGAATAGTTGTTGTGAGCTCCAGTGACTGCCCAAAGCCCAGGAACTCCTCCCAGAGCATTACAAAAACGATAGGAATTTTAACATTTTGGTTACAGAATCTCCTTAGCTAAGGAGTGTTAATCCTTTATGCAGATACACATTTTTTACTTCAAGAATATTCCAGACTTATCTGAAGCCAGTAAGAGCAAGACTTAGCTAAACTGCCATAAGCATTACAGACAAAATTGAAAGCATCTCTAAAATAAGACCAATTATTAAGTAACAAGATTCTATCAGGGAAATTTTCTCAAGTCGGGAAAACCCAATCTTAATAGGTCACAGGGAATATAAATCCTAAAGCCAGAACTTCTGGCCTGTTATATGGACAAAATAGAATTAATCCTTCCAATAGCTATATATACATAAAATTTAATCCTTAATCAAGTTACATGAATGAACACATATTAATACAGTCACATTAATAAAGTCATGCACTTAAGAGTTGACAGGATTGGGCCCTGCATCCATATGTTTTAAATTTAAGTGATATGAAATATAACACTTTAACATTGTTTTGTTTTGTTTTGTTTTGCTTTGCTTTATGAAAACTGCCCAGCTTTATTATAAGCAATTCTTTATAATGTATACAAAAATCCTGCACTTGGGAATTCTCATGGTAGTCATAAAAGCTTTAATATGGACCTAATTTTGTCAACCGGTTTCTGAACAATAACAAACTGTCATTCCAAAAAAACAGGATAATTCACATTTGATTGTTTCCAGATAAAAACACTTACACATGCAAGCTCAGGAAAAAAAGAACAACCTACTAAATAAAAGGAAGCACTGGAATAGCATATCTGTATTTTTTTATGGCATGTGTCCAGGTTAATCCAATGAGGATATAATAGGCAAATAGGGAGGAAAGGATTCTATTTTCTTCTCTACGTATGTAAGTTCAACACGGGACACGAAGGTTTATATGTTGTTCTTCAACACTTGCAGCTGGCCATAAATAATCTTTGGTAAAGTAACTGTTGCCAAACATAAAGTAACATGAGCTGGCTGCTGGAAATTAGAAATTGAAATACAAAATTTAGTTGTGGCCAGCTCATTAAAATACTATGTAAAAAATTAATATATTGTTGCACTGGGCTTTGTTAGTGATCCAAAGAAACTAAAAAGGCTGTTTTGTTATTGCCAGGCTTGGTCAGCCACTGGCAAAGTTTTCATTTATTTTTGAACAAGAAAGGAAACTAAGCTGCACACATGCTGTATCTGAGGGCAAATTTGCCCAAATGGATCTGCACAGTGTCAGAGAATCATAAATACACAGTTTTGGAGAATGAGTCTGAGGAGATAATTTACAGTCTTTGAAGTTTATAAAATAACTATTTATGGTTTATAGGGAAAACATTCCACAATTAACAGCTGAAAGAGAGGGTTCTTCCTACCCAAGTAGTAAAAAAATTAGACAACCTCCTACAGCCAAGTTGTATATTGTTTCCATGAAGATATAAGACTACCATATGCCAAGCAGCTGCAGGATGGAGCCCCTACATGTCAGTAAAACATAGAGTTAAGGTAGTTACAAGCAGATGGGAATACAATTAACACATAGGGGATATAATGTTAGCTCATACTAAAGCAAATACTAGTTGGTGCTGAAATCCTGCTTATCATCACAAAAACACATAAATTCTAAGGTCTGCATTTCAAGAAAAGAGTGTCTGGTTTTCCTGTCTTTGCATACAGAAAGCTTTGCTGCTTTTTTCAACAGAATTGTGGCCCTAAGTAAGGGCTAATTCAAGAACAAAAAGAATTAGAGTCAGAGGAGAGCCTGTAACCCCAGAAGGTCTCTAAAGTCATCATACTCTCTGGAGACTTGATGCTAGCAGAACTTATCATTAAGATGTGAGGCATTCATGACTTCTACAAAGTATTAGAAGTGCTTATAAATTGTTAGAAAGTGTTTGAATAATTTAGACACATTATTAGTAAGTAACAAGCATCTAAAAAATTTTTTTTAAAAAATGCTTCAGCCCGTTCTGACCACTGGGTATCTAATTTTAATTCAAAACTGATACACACAGACCATCAATAACTGCAAAACCTAAGCATATTGATTTGCCAATAACTAGCTAAAAACCAATGCTATCATGATGCACTGTTGTTCTGCTCAGGTGAGAAGCCTGACTGTTATATTCTTAAGTCAGTATCTAAATTACAAAAAAGACCCATGGAAACATTATCTGCAACATTATTCTTTATACATACCTATTCAGCTGTGGGTGTAGCTGAAGTAGCCATCATTTAACTTTCTGAAGTGTTCTTATTTCAAAGCAAGAGCTATTTTTTCTGGATACAAAATGTGTGGTGTTTGTTATTTGAAGTAAATTAATTTCATCCTTCCCACAGAAAATAAAGCAGTACTTGAAATAAAAGATTATTTTATGAAGAAATATTTTTCTGTTTTTATTCAGACTGCAATCCTTCACAATTATCTATATTTACCTGCATCAGTTGTCTATGTGACTAAACTCCTACGATTAAATGCACAGGTTAGCATTTTCCCCTCAGCTCTTAGTTTTTACCTTTGTAAAAGGTTATTCTCCACTGACTGAACTCCTGATTATCTCCTGATTGAAATGGGACATAATTTCTCCCTAGCTCAGTTCATTCATAATTGAGTGGGGTTAGTTTAAATTCTGTACTTTGCTCACCTGCTCATTCTGCCAGAAAGAGATAGAGAGCAATCACATGAGCCAAAGCTACAAATACATGCTTCATATACGCAAGTTAAACAAATTAAATGCCGTCTTTACTTACCCTCAAGTTATCTACATTGCACATTGACTTAATTGCATTCAAATTCCACAAATTCTCTCCTTCTGTTGATGTAAACACCACTCGTGAATAGCGATCACCTGAAATTACAGGAGGGGGGGTGTATAGATCGTTCAGGTGTCTAGTATCAAAGACTGAGACAAAATCCCACCATTCAAACGACATTGATGAAATCACTGTCAGGTCATGGGAATCCACCTCATTTTCAAGAGGAGTATTTATCTGTAAGACTCTCCACATGAAAGTTTCAGCTTCCTTAAAGTGCTTACAGTAAACATTGCATCTTCAATATTATGTACCATTTAGAAGTTCTACAGATTTCTATTCAAGCAAAATATCTTCTGAAATACGACAAACAAATGAAAATCAAAAGATCAAATTAGCAAACTATGGAATTCTTTGCACAGATAATAGTAACCAAGGGCTGACTGGGAATATAAATAATAATTAAAAAGCTGTATCTACAAGAACATTTTTGCTTTAGAAGCAAATAACTGCAGTAGAAACTGTCATTATATCCTGGAGGATGTTTTTAGGAACTCTACAGTTCAGACACATACAGCTTAAATTAAAAATTAAATCACATTTATTAGAAGGTATCTTTTATGAAAGAAAATAATTATTTAGTGACAGTAAGATATCCTTGCATAGCTAAGAAGGGATTTATATATACAAACACAAATATAGGGTACTGTGTAACAGAATATGGTATTTTGGGTTAAGAAACGGTATCACATTAATCATAATATTCCAAAATCCAAAATGCTGAATTTTTCCCACTGCTCTGAACGTGCAGAATTTTTGTCTTTTATAAGATTGTAGAAAAAAGACTTAGGGGTAGTGCTTTAGAATCTCTGACCCCTGATCTCTTTAAGATTGAGGAAAGTGAAATCCGTTGATCCTAAAGCAGACAAAGAAAGATACCAAAAATGACAAATACAGGTCAAGAGGAAATCAGCTGGTTTTTTTACATAACGGACTGGCAAACTTTCCCACAGAAGCATAATTCTTTCATGATTGCCAGAACTGAGACTACGTAGTAACAGTAGTGGAAAGAATACGAGTGGCACTATGCAGAAACAGCAGGCAGGATAAGAGGAGTCAATTCTGCTTCAAGTTGCAATTAATGCTCAGTAGAGTTTTCAGTTCATTTCCTCTTCCTTACATGAGATCTGCTCAGTCTGCTTCGGCTATACTCACAGGAGCAGAAATTATGACCTTGCTCAAATCCTCTCACTGAAATGGAAGACCATATCATAGTTGGAAAAAATAATAATAAATCTCTTTTTCATCCCATTTGTAGTGGTTATTGCTCTTTCAGATCAATTAATATAAACAAATAATTTCACAATCATCTTTTTGTTCTCTGTTATCAGTCCTCTCATACTGAAGTAGCCACAAAAGAGCTCAGGTCATGGTATGAATAAACACAAGATCTGCATCTGCTAATGCATATTCTCTGCCAGAACAGAATAGTTCTGCAGTATGCCATGTATAAAGTCAATAAAGACTTCTTTGACTTTTTTGTCCTCTAGTTTAGCTTAGCTTCAGAAAATACGTGTGGTAAATGTGTGGTAAAATGGAATGCTTGCCCCCACATACATTAAATTTATCGACTTTTGAGCCAGGAAAGAACCTGGACATGTACTGGGGAAGCTGCGTAGCTCAATGGAACGCTCCGAGCCTTTGGGCCACTAAAAGCTGCCAGGCGGGGAACGGCTCTGGTTGCTCCCTGAGAGGGAAAACTCAGAGATGGTCTGACCTGCCAAAGAGCACAAATTCCAACAAGACTCACACAGAGCAAAATACACAATAACCACACAAAATGGAATATATATGCTGACTCAAGAGCCATGGGGTAAAATGTAATGAGAACTGTCTCTTGAATCAGCAAAATGTCAGCACTGCCTTTCTCTGTTTATACTCTTTAAAAAAATGTATCAAGGCTAATCTAGTCAACAAATGCCCCTCCTTTGACAGGACTAAAAAGATAAAATGATAAAGAGAATGGCTCCTGATAGAGCTGCCAGACAGGTAATTCAAATTGGTATCAAATACAAGAATTAGAGAATTCTGGGAAAACCTGAATAGAAAGGGAAAACCTTCAGTTACCAATTCGCAACCTCTGTCAATAATTGATGAGAAAAAGATGTTTTTAATGATAAAAATTCAGAGGAAAAAGGAGAAAATTGAGCAGCGAAAAGCAGTGAGCAGTGGTGACCAAGAGCAACCAGCAGCAACAGGGACCTTGGAGAAGGAGTAGAGGACAGAGGGGATGAGCAGCAGCACCACAACCATCGGCAGCCAGAGACACTGCGACCCTGGTGTCGAGGCGGTGATTCTCCAGAGGGTGAAAAGAACAATAATCTGCCCCTTTCCTTCTCCTTTTCTTTTCTTAAAAGCTGTTTCCTGGGGGTGATTCATTTATTTAAAAACCTGTTTCCCTGCATTTTCTCCCACTATTAACTCATTACTAAGACTCCTTTTCAGCATGGTGTTATTTTCCCTGAAATAAACCGTTGTAATTCACTTAAACCATAAAGTTGGTTAACTTTTGCAATTTGTGGGATATATGTGAGCAGTGGTTAATATTCCCTCACAAACAAAATACAAAATAGTAATAGTTACAGACCATGACAGTACTTTAAGTGGGGGCTATTTTTAATGTTTGTTTCTATGAGGTGGGTTGTTTTGTTTGGGTTGGGTTATTTATGTGTTTAAGTTTTTATGGTTTGGGTTTTTTTTCTTTCCTGAAGAAATCCCTAAATTCTGATGAACATGATCTGTGGATGTCTTTTAGAACCTGTATAGGTAAAGTGTTTTGATTTAGGTTTTTTTAAAGTTAAGTTGGGGGAACAGATAAAACACAACTTCCTTAGTACAAATTAAGTTCTGTCTTTGTAGCCATACACGAAACACTGCTCTTGCAATGATCAGCATTATCAGTAATTAAGACAAATTTTCACAGGAAATAGAACCACTTAATGAAGGACTTCTAAGTAAATACAGTTACTTTCTAGAAAGAACCAACAGATCATAGCTTTTTAGCCCAGTTTCTTCAAAGGCTTCTGCACACAGAAAGAAGGTGCTTACTATATGTATACGAAGCAAAAGGTATTTTCCTAATAAGGCATACAATAGAGAAGAGCTCAGAAACCCAATTCAACTGGCAGAATTGTTTAGCCTTTCTTACATTGTTTGTCAACTTACTTGGAATATCACAGAAAAAGGTATCCCTGTGGAAGTTCCACTCCGCTTGCCTCTTCTCTCTTTCATAGTGATCATCTGACCATCTGTCATCCTGATGACTGAAACACAATAAATAAATGGTTTTACCTTGCCTTAGCAAAGAGAATATCCAAACAAGTTCCACATGTTAATGGCTCTTACAATTGAGAAAACACATATTTTTACTAATGTTATTTTGGTATTCAAGAATTCACTGATTTTTTTTGTTATTTCAGACTTCAAAGGAAACTACATTGAGACTGAAAATACCCACAATTCAAACAGATAGCTAAAATTATACATCCTCCTACAGAACTCATGATGAGAAATATGTAGGTCTATGTGAATGGCCTTGAGAATTATAGAAGAACAGATTAAATATTTATAGGAAATCACTGGCAACATATACATTAACTTCACAGGGTACTGGAGCAAGTGCTATGTACAAACAAAAAACCCCAAATAAAAATAAATGAAATGTATCTTTAATACATACCTTTTAGCTTGCTCATCTGCATATTTGAAAGGATAGTTTGCCAGTGTTGCTTTGTATCCTGTGTTTTTCACCATATTGTTCCATGTGACCAATCTCTGTCCTATGGCTGTCCCTCTTGGTTCAAAACCCTAAGAATTGCAAAATTCCATTAGTATTTTTCATTCTTTATCTCAAACAGGGAAGTGGAAACATAATCAAAGTGATGGATAGTTTTCATTACTGAGGCATAGTTTCTCCAGGCATCTGCTTGTAAAAGTAAAATGCTTTGACAGGTCAGACAAAATAATAACCAAAGGTAGAGAGTGATAAAGGATTAAGAAGGGCACATACTACTTCTCCCTGAGAAGTGATGATTTAGTCTGTAAAATATTCAACATTTACTTTTCAGAACAAGGGTGTTCTCCTTTTCTGTATCCCAGTTATCAGTCTCTACTGATAAAACATGATTAGGAAACTCTCAAGTATATTTTTCCATTCCTTTCAGAATAAGGAAAATATTTAAATTAATTTGAAAGTAACTTTGAAATAATTTTAGTAACTTGTTTTATTTCAGGAAATATCCATTGCTTATGGGTATGTAAAGATATAAAGTACTATAATAAAATTAACAGTAACTTACAGGAACATTATATTTTTATTTGAGCATAGTAATTAAAATACAATCTTTTCAATAAAAGTCCTGAAAGATACTTATGGGTAAGATAACTCATTAGAAGTAAGAAATGAGCACAGCATTTCACAGAATCACAGAATGTTAGGGGCTGGAAAGATCATCAAGTCCAAGCCTCCTGCCAGGACAGGACCACCTAGTGTAGGTCACACAGGAATGTGTCCAGGCAAGTTTTAAATGTCTCCAGAGGAGACTTCACAGCCTCACTGGGCAGTGTTTCCAGTGTTTTGTCACCTTTCCAGAGAGAAAACTTTTCCTTATGTTTACATGGAACATCTTATGCTCCAGCTTGCATCCATTACCCCTTGTCCTATCATTGGACATAACTGAAAAGAGCCTGGATCTATCCTCCTGGCACTTTCCATATTTGTAAACATTAATGGGATTGCCCCTCAGTCTCCTCTTCTCCACCTGAAGAGCCCCAGCTCCCTCAGCCTTTCCTCACAAGGGAGATGTTCCACTCCCTTCATCATCTTGGTTGCTCTGTGCTGGACTCTCAAGCAGTTCCCGGTCCTTCTGGAACTGAGGGGCCCAGAACTGGACACAATATTCCAGAACTTTAACCAGTTCACACTCCACCTCACTGACAAAAATTACTTTCTATCTTTCATTATGGATATAGTTTCATCCCCAGAAGGGCACTTAGAATCCCTTTTCCTTTAATAGATCCTGTCCCTCACGCTTTGAAACCTGATTTAGAATGCATGAGTTGATCTGTGCTGTACATTTAAAACTGGGATGAATTTACGTAATTCAATGTACACCAGTTCTCTTGAACATATGAGAATGACATATGAGCTTTCAATGGCAAAATGCAGAAATAATTTAAATTAGTGGATGATGTTTTCTGGTGGCAACTGCATGTTTGTATCGCTGTTAGCTGCTGCAATGTCAGAAGAACTGCAGGGGTCTTTACCACTTCATTTATTTTGTGGATTCATTAGACAGAACTGGCTTCTGCAAGCTTATTAACAACTCCCAGGAAACAGATTCCCAAACAGATTCATAGTACAGGGAACCTCCTGGGCAGATCTCAGTAAGAGGAATGTACTGATAGCGTCACTTGCACCTGCTGTTTACTGCTATCACTGATAAACCAGTAAACCAAAAATACTTGTTTGACGGGACAATTGATTAATATTTACTTACCAGCAATGGATCAGAGAAATCTGGGAGATCTGGAACTAATATTCCAACAAGGGCGCACACTACTATCAACACAGTACACATGCCCAGGACCACCACGGGCCAGTCAGCAATCAGCGCAGCGTAACTACATGGTGGGTGCAGAGAAAAATATTTTACAGAAATGCAAGTTATACACAAAATTAATCCATACCTATATCAAGAATCATGTTGAAATACTGACCTTTTTTCTCTATTTTTCTTAATAGAGCTAGCTATCACACATGGGTAGAACCCATTTGGAAACAGTTTATTTCTAGATTTTTTTTTAAAGTAAGAAAACACAAAATCCTCACACGGTTTCTATCAAATGTCCCAACTGAAACTTTCTGTTCTTACAAAGAAAAGCTTTTCATATCAGACTATTACTTTTTTCCCCAAAGATTCTGACAAAAATGCAGGCTTTATCTCAGATTTTCTTTGTGCTGCTACAGAGGTAGTTAACTACTGAAATAAATATTTGTTGGTTAGAACATGTACAGTACTTAAAACTGCCATTGCAATGATGTACATACAATCTACATAAAACATTTTTTACAGAGAAATGTAAAAATAAAGCATACATGAATGGAAAAACATCGTTTAACACCATTTTTTAATACAAAAACTTTTTCCTTATTTTATACTTAACATTTGGCATGGATATTATCCATGGTTGGGGAACACTAGCAAACAGATGCTTTGTTTAAAAATTAGTGATAGAAAACATTAGTTTCTTTTTGGCAGCTTATGCTTTTTTTAAGAAGAATATCAAAGTGAAGAAAAATCTACCTTTAAGTAGAACGCAAACCACCCATCTTGTCTATATTCAAAACAGTCATTAAAAATTAGTCAAACTCTAGATATTAATAATGCATAAAATCTGTTGTAAATTCAAAGACACAAGGAAGTTGTGACATGATACATAAACTAATCAGAATTAATTGTTTAGACTTCTAGTATAATACAAATCCTTGATTTTAGCTCCTAGATCACTGTATTTTAAGAGGGTAAGAATTTTTTTTCAAAAATATAATTTTTATTTTATAAAGAATTTTTATTTTTGTTAAATTGACAGAAAAGTATCAGAAAATAAAATTAAAGCCAGAAATCCTTATTTCTTGATTATTTTTTCTTACAGTAAAGACTTGAATTAATAAAGTTCATGTTTCAAGAACAACATTGTCTCATCTTGGGAACAAAGAGCACAGAACGTCTCACAATGTTTAAAAGGCATTAGAATAATAATATAAGCTATGAATCATTCTATGCTGATAGTCACTGTACACACTAAGTATTGATCAAGAAGACCTATACTATTACTTCCTCAAATTACATGCAATGTAACAGAGAAGTTTCTAGCAGAGCTCTCTTCTTACTTATTTCTACTCTCTTAAAATGATTATGGTTCTTTCTCAGTTTCATAGTGACTAATTATCTAATCACAATTCAATTATTTGCTCCACAGAAATTTTCTGTCTCATTCCTAAGGGAGGTAATGCCCAGATCCTCACTCCAACAACAGCTTTCCAGTTTTCTACCTGTAAAATCAATAGCAGTGTGCAAGCATACTGCTGACTTCTTGTAGCATGTGGGAATAGGTATGGTCTCGGGGTCTACAGCTTTAAGGAGCAAGGAAGTCCAAAGCACTGGGTGTATCTCAATTTCTGATTAGGTAAATGTGAAATAATCCTTTAAATTGTCATGCAAGGAGTTAATTAGCAAAAGGATGAAAAGCAATATTAAGTTTCTATTAAAGTGAATCACAAAAGGGCAGCTTGCCAAATGAGCAACTGTACACAGTAGAAGCTAAGGGAAGTAAATGACCTAACAGAATTTTCCTATTTATAGGAGTAAGTGTTTTCATAAACACCAAGTGCTAGACTGACTAGCTATTGCAGGCATTTGCTCTGAAGTCATAAAAATTATACCTTAAAGTTTTATTTTCCTATTCATCACTAGTGTCAGATTTATCCCTTTTGACATGTTGTCTCTATACTTCTATTCTCAGCTGAGCAGCTCTTAAATTGGTTAAAATCTTCAGTCACTAGCTGTAAAAGAAATTATGTCCTAATTAAAGTGTTTAACATGTTAGTAAGACACATAAAGAAACACTAAGTGCTTGCTCACACCTGTGAATTTGTCCTGTTTCTTGGATCACATATTGAAATTCAGATAACCAAAGCTGACCTGGGCTAGAACATCAAAAAGGACTAACTACACTGTATTTTGATTTTATTTGTCTGAGTGTCATTTGATGCTGCTGAGGGCTCTGGCCCCAACCAAGTTGCCTACAGCTAGCCTTGATCTCAACCAACCCACTGGAAGTGGCTAAACAGATGGCACTGTTTTTATTTTTCACCCATTCAGAAGCCAAAAAAAAGAGTTTAGTTACTTTCTATTTTCTCTGTGAAAAGTAAGCCACTACCCTGACTTAGATTCTGCATAAATGCCTACTTCCTAATGTCTGAGTTCAAGAAGAAAGCACTTAAATCAATTCCTTAGTCAAGGAATCACTCGCGTTCAGAAAGCACATCCTTAGCGATAAGCATATTAAAAAGGATAGTTGGCCAATATGACTACACTGATAAATTATAATTCCTTTTTTTTTCCCTCCAGCCTAGTTAAGCACTAAATGATGAATTCTCAATAACTGTGACATTGACTGAAATATCTTTTTTATGCCATTTGACCCCTGCTTGCAACCTAGTTGTTAGAAAGGTGACACTGCTGGAAGATGCCTTGTATCATCAAGACGCATATAGATTTCCTTAACTTCTTTCCTTTTGCTGTTTTTCACACACTTGGAAAAGGTTTGAGGGGGGTTTTTTGGTGTCTGGGTTTTTGGTTTTTTGGTTGGTTTTTTTTTCATGTTTTAAACAATTAAAAATGCTTAGGAGAAAACAGTAATTAATATAATCTATAGTTATCTGAACAATTGATCACCACTAAAAGGTGGTATCAAGCAATTTGCCCTAGGGTGATCTAAGACCTAGGATGCTTTCTTAATATGAAGAAAAGGAAAATATAAAAGACAGTGTTCTACTTTTCTTTCTCATTTTAAGTTATAGTATAACGCATGGATAGTGTTATCAGCACCACTATACACACATACCCAGGTTAAACCACTACTGTCTCATATAAAGAGACAGAAACATACCATGTATTGCTTCCATATCATGAAGAGGTTGCTATGAGCAATAGGTATTTGTGTGGCTGAATTAATATAAAACAGACTATGTAACTCAAAGCGGGTATTGTTCCTTCTGAACAGGCTTGTTCTTTACTGAATTCAAATTTTAACAGTTTCATGTACGTTGCTCTGTTGTTTTCTCTGACTCTGCCATTCTTCAGAGCATACGCAGTCCAAACCTCATGTTCTTGACAATGTGGGGTTTCTGGTTTTCAGAAGAAGAAAAGATCATTATGATGAAATTTCTGAACTTTTCTGTCAAAGTGTTTTATCATTCTTGATGGTATGACCAAGCTGCTTCTCAGAATAAGGCGTAATCAAAAAGGTACTGAGTCACAGGAGTGTTATGAGTGTTATCCTTTTGCAGAAAGTGTATATACAAAGAGAATGGCATGGACTACAGTAAAAAATCCCATAAAATATCTGCCAAAAAGGAACACTGAAATCTGCATAGATTTTAAAATTCTGATCCAGTATGCTGAATGCAAAAGCCTCTCCAAAAGATACTAATGGAAAGATTAATCGGGGAGACCACCAGTGTTTGGCCATCATCTGTGGTCTATCCCATTCCTGCTCTCCCAGGATTCAAAGATGTGTGATTAGGGATGTTGAAGAGCTTTTTCCTGGCTCCCCCTTTACAGTGTTATTTAGGGACCCACTGCGGATCAGTTCTTCAAAATGTTGTTTGAACTTGCTCATGCTATCCGCCTCCACAGCCTCCTATGGCAGTTTCAGAAACTCATTATCCAAAGCCCTAATACTTCCCTTTTTATTAATTAAAAATCTGTTTTAATTTCATTCCCTACTATTTTTCTTTAACATTCCTTAGTCTTGCATTGTGTATGGAGTAACAGTTTTACCACCATCTTATCTACTGCCTTTATGAATCTGCAAACCTCCCATGAGACAGTATTAGGTCTTACCTTTTTGGTAACTTGAATGGTCTGGCTGGTCTGAAAAGAGGAAAAAAAAAAGAGTGTAACTGAAAATATATGAAGCACACATGCATATGCCAATTTGTTTAATTCTTCCCATGCATGGATAAGCAGCTAGATTATAAAAATCAGATATTTTAGAATATGAGTTATTTTAAAGAGCATACAATCATACTCAATTAAGTCTCTGCAAACAAGTAATTCAGAGACTAATTACAGCTACAGACAGCTGGGTTTTCAAAAGTGGAATTTTATGCAGTTAATTTTTGGGATTACTGTTTAAGAGGCTTTTCCAGTTTTCAACAAGAGACCAAATAAACAAACATTATACCAATTCACTACCATTGAAAACCATGACACAGGTTACACATGATGGGAATGAACAACCAAAACACCATGTTCTGACATTGCAATTCATGGATCTTCTTGAATGCCCCTCAGAATTCCACTACAAAAAAATATTTTGGATATAAATTCTGTCTTGCTAATCACGCAGAAAATGGAATGACAAAGGGACCACCAACATTACTTTGATAAGGAGACTGCAAACCAAAATACAAATTACTCATATCTGCTGGTGGTCAGGGAGCACTTCATTTTTTTAACTCTTGAACCAGTAAGTTTCACATACATTTCACTTTAAAAAGTTTCACATGAAGAATCTTGCAAGAATTTGCTGTCTATGAATGTGACATAAAATCACTCCAAAGATGTAAACATACAATGGCTTCAGCCAAGTTATGGACTTGTTTTACCACCAAGGAACCGGTACAGAAAACAAGAAACATCTGCTGGAATAAAATAAATCCTTTCGTATTTCTACCCTGAGGTTTCTAAAAGTGTAAATATTTGTATGCTTACACACCTCTGGATAAATGGCCCAAACTTTGGACTCCTCAGAGATTTTCACTGAAGTTTAAAGCTTAAATCAGTGCCCAAGAATGACATTTTCTGTCCTTCAAATTACAAGGTTCAGGACACTGAGTTGAAACTCTAGTCAAGAGGAACAAAAACCTTCTGGCATCATCATCTCAGGTATCTGCAACCGTGCCCATGTTAGGTGTGTGTGCTGCTCGGACTGTCTCTATTTCTAACTCTGGACAACTGGAAACATAAAGGGGAAATAACCCATGTAGAATCCAGCCTCAGAAATACCACACTCTATTACACCAAAGAAAAAGTATAACCCACTGCAAACCAGCTCTAAATGCAGAAACAGACCACTTCAGACCTGTTCAAAGGACTGCTAACTAACATAGAATCGCAGGATGGTTCAGGTTGGAATGGATCTTAAAAGATCACCTAGTTCCAACCCCCCCTGCATGGGCAGGGACACTTCCCACTAGGCCAGGTTGCTCAAAGCCCCATTCAACCTGGCCTTGAACACTTCCAGAGAGGAGGCAGCCACAGCTTCCCTGGGCAACCTGTTAACTTGGCAACAAAAGGGTGATGAAAATGTAATTGACAGCATAGGGCAAGATGTGACCATTTCTGTTATCCCCTTACTCTGCAGGCAAGATGGAAGAATAATTAAACTATCCAAGCTGAACACTGATGCTAAGTCCTCTTTTCATCTTCATTCATAATGAGTCTCAAGCAATATAGTACATAAATGAAACTACGATGGAATACACCAACAAGAAAAATAAAGCTAATATAGTTGTTTCCTCAAGAAATATACATTTAAATTAACACGTTTTATGAAATCAGGATTGTGTAAAAGCAAATTTCAACCAGCTGTTATTTCCTGCTGTCTGGCTACGCTCCAGTCTGACAAAGCAGTAGAGATGCTTGCTGGGACATGCATGGAAGGCACAACACAGTAATAAAAATTGCTCCTTGCAGCCATGAGGAAGCTGAAGAAAAGGAAGGAAAAAGCACAATAACCAATCTGCAATTACGTTAACTCAAGGATTAAGGAAATGTAGACAAGGACTTTCTGTAAAATCCAGCCATGAAAATTAAGGTTAAATTTTGTAGTCCAAGAAGCACAAATCTGACTTCTGAAGGTACTGAATAAATTCAATTTCACAGCTAATGCCAAAAAATATTGCTAACACCAGAAGAGCAACTGACTTTTGTGCAGAATCCCAAAAATTGAGTTCTGAAATGGCTCTGTTGTTGCCTGAGGCTATAAAGTTGTGACAGGCTTAGGAGACTTCTCACTGTCCTATCTACAGCCTCAACCACAAAAGAAATCTGTCTCAACTAAGGCTAAACTGGACAATAAGAAAATAGGTGCTGAAGACAGATCTCACTAAACATGAAACTAAAGTTAGCAGTAATGGGAATCTGTATGAAGTATGGTGAGCTAAAGACCTGGGGAAGTGTGGTTAGAGAGCTGCAAGTTGGAAAGGGACCTGGGGGTGTTGGTTGACACTCAACTCAATATGAGTCAGCAGTGTGTACAGGTGGACAAGAAGGCCAATGGCATCCTGGCTTGTATTAGGAACACTGTGGCCAGTAGGAACAGGATCATCCCTCTGTACTCAGCTCTGGTGAGGCCACATCTTGAGTCCTGTGTTCAGTTCTGGGCAGCTCACTGCAAGAGGGACACAGAAGTGCTGGAGAGTGTCCAGAGAAGGGCAATGAAGCTCCTGAAGGGCCTGGAGCACAAGTCCTGTGAGGAGCAGCTGAGGGAGCTGGGGGTGTTTAGTCTGGAGAAGAGGAGGTGAGAGGAGACCTTAGAGCTCTCTGCAACTGCCTCAAGGGAGGCTGGAGAGGAGGGAAACAGCCTCTGCTCCTTAGTGGATTGTGATAGGACCAGAGGGAATGGATGGAAGCTACGTCATGGATGCTGCCCAATGGATGGACAGGGAGGCTTAGGCTGGATGTTAGGAAACATTTTTTCCCTGAGAGGGTTGTCAGGCATTAGAATGGCCTGCCAGGGGCAGTGGTGGAGTCACCATCCCTAGAGGTATTTAAAGGTTTGGACCTGGTACCTAAGGACATGGTTTAGTAGTTATCTTACGGTGTTGGTCAAAGGTTGGGATGGATGATCTTGGAGGTCTCTTCCAACCTAAAACATTCTGTGATTTTTTTTGTGAAGTGAAATGCTTTAACAGAGAAGCCCCTTCATGGACTAATTCACTGTCAACACAGAATGCAAACTGAATGCCTGCTTTCATGTCTGTTTGAAAAAGGGGACAAAGCTACTGAGCCAGGTAACAGATTTTTGTAATTGCAGCATTCACTATTGGTTTACAGATTGAAGACAAATATATCCTTGAATATTTAATGTTAACACAGTAATTCAAACATGGATTTCTAACTTCTATTTGTAACAATCTGCATTTCCACATAAGTTCAGTCACTTGTGAAACCAAGTCCCATTTTTGTCTGTGCCACTATGAACAATACCATATAACTATTTGGCACCACCAGTAGCAATCTCAGGACAAGAACTAGCACAGGCTGGTGTAGGTCAGGTTTATACTGGTTATATAAATGTTTATATGTCAAGTCAGGTTTACATTGGCAGATAAAATTGTTTTTTGTATCCTTGGACAATCATTATTGTGGCTTCCATGAAATTATGGAGACTATGTTTAGCTGGTTCATCCAGAGAGCCATGTCCATGTTGCTGTGCAGTCCCTCAAATACTTGGACAGTGAGATATAGAACTGCCACAGAACCATCTGAGGTCCTCAGAAAGCTGGAGAGACAAACATAAGTTGGGAAAAAACAGTGTGTAATTGATACTATTCTGGGTGTGGTACAGGCATCTTTTCAATGTATCTTCTTATAATTTCACCCTTTTCACAGCTCTTCCAGTCCCTTCGGAATGCCACATCTTAGTACAGGTGCACATTTTAAATAGCGCTCTCTTCAAATTTTACCCTGGCTTTCACTTATGTCTCTGTAACCAGATGTTAAAACAAATACTCTTAACATAACAAAAAATTTGTTTAGACTTTCAAAAAGTAACTGATGCTAATACCCAATACTGATGCTTTACCCAAGAGGTAGAAATACCAATAGAACCCTTTCTTATCCTCCCCCTTTCCCAACAAAACCAAACATTTCCCTCGTGTTCCTCCACCTGTAAAATATATTCAGTGCTGAACAAATGATGAAGTTCTTCAAAGTTAGGGAGGGTTAAAGGTCACACCTGCTATCAAACTGTTTTGTTTCAAAAACTATGCATTAAAAAAACCTGTGTACACTCGGGTGAACTCCAGCAGTGTAACCAATCCCTTGCAGCTGTTCTGATGACTCTATTATATCAGTAAAAGTTATCCCTGAAAACCATGCCTGAAAATTCTTTAGTTATGCTCGAAAATATAGAAATGCATGGCAAAAAAATGTCTTTCCCATTTAATTAACACTGCTGTGTCTAATTTCTGAAGTACAATACTTTCATTTAGACAGATTAAATAATGCCACTAGCCTAGAAAAGAATGTAGACAGAAAAAAAAATCCTCATCAGCTTTCATGAGAAAGAAATGGTACATTCCATAATTTTGCCGAGACAAACCCCAAGCTGATCTGTGTACTGAATTACATCTGTACTTTGTTCTCACAGATTTGATAGTGGAAAGTGACAATCACAGTTGTTTGTGATGGAACTAAGCACAACTTAGTGATGGAACTTAGCACAACGAAGTTATCACACAATTATAATCACTGATTAAAAGCTGATACATACTATGAATCAAGGAAGGGGAGAAGGGAATGGGGAACAAAAAACAATCTCTATTCTACCACTGTTTACTGAAAAGTCTCATCCCTTACTCAACAGATGCTTTTCTTCATCCTGTCCTTTCCCAATGGTTAGGTTAGACTGAACACCACACAATTAGAAACTACATAACAAACCAGTAAATCTCCTGGGCATTACTCAACATGAAATGTATTTGGTAGTCCAGCAACCTTCTGTGCAACACCCAGAGAAAAAGCAGGAATGCTGTTTTTAAAAAACATTGCTATAATATCAAAGTATTTACTGTAAGAAATAACACGAGTCTCAAAAGGACAGATCAGGACATCCATTTGGACTGGACAGCTAAGCACTTAACTACAGCAGTGCTACCAGAATTTTGAAGAGTCAGGCAACAGAAAACATTTGTGCCTTTGTGCACATACCAACTTTAATAAGGGCCGTTCATATGTACAAAACAATACTCTTGGTTTACATTCTTTTCAATATGAGAAAGAAGATGCTTCTGCTAGCTTCCTGAAGGGGAACACACCATGTCACTTGGCCACGTTCTGTCGTCAGATTCTCAATGAAGCCAAAGTTTCCTTGCAGTTGCAGGACTGAATTAGTTTTCTTATGGGATTTAATAGACTATCATGGGTCTAAAAGACAGGGGAGTCTGGTTCTAATTTCAAGAACCACAATGAATTGCACATTTTTTTAAATTATTATTATTAAATCTAGTTCTATAAACTTCATATTACCTGGACATTATACAGCAGAAAGCAATTTTTCAAAAGAATATTCCTCAGCATAAGCCCATTGCAAATGAATTTAATACCCTAATAACAAAATTATGGACAGCTTGCTGGTTTTGAAGTGCATTTGTTTCATTAATCTAGTGCACATCAGAGGAACACAAACTTAAAGATATCGGAGGACAATGAAAGTACCTAGATATTCCAAGATATTATTTTGCTGTCTTGCCTCGCAAACATCAGTGACCACCTTTAACTCACACCATGATGCTAGCTGCTCACTGAGTGGTTGCAAAAGCCTGGCAGAAGGGTAGCCAGGAAACAGAAAATTAGGAAAATGGGCAGTGTTTTGAAACATCATTTGAAGAGAGTTTTCTACCTGTTGTGGACCAACCAACAGTAAAAAAAAAAAAAGCAAGCCTTAGTGGTTATCAACAACCTAAAAGGTCTAAAAAGATACTAATACGAGTTTGAATATCAATACTCCTATCTACATTGAAAGTCACCTTAAACAAAACAAGTAAGTTAAAACGCATCAATATACCCCAAGACATACCTTTGTATGAACTTAGCCAAACGGTGTCTTCCTTTAACATTTTAAATACCTACTATGACTCTGCATATTTCCCTGGCTGAACATTGGACTTCTGAGTTAGTTCACAACACTTTGCTGCAACTAATTTCTATTGAACAGTGTGCAGATACTGGAGCTCAGACGTGGAAGGGCTCTACCTTTTCCTCAGGTTACTACCCCTGCCACAGGGCAGCACAGGGGCACTGCCTGGGATAACTACACCCAATTTGAAGGCAACAACAGTACTATACGTAAATCTGAAACTGTCAGTGCAGGTGTTTCCACTCTGTTTTGTCCTTAGGAGACAGCAGCTAAGGAAAGCAGAAAGCTGGGCTCCAAGCAACAAAATCCAGCTGATTCTGGTGTTTGGCTGAAGCTAAGCCAGCTTCCAGCCTTGGTAGAAAGGTACAATGTCCCAGCTGGAACCAGCACTGATTGAGGAAGCACTGCTCTTCTTCAGACCATCACCTGCCATCAAGCAGTTTATTATGAACCCCCAGCTGAATACTCTAGAAGCATTACAAAAAGGTGTGCACCACACCAGTCTTTGCAACCACTTTTCCTACTTCAATGCAGACACTTGTCTCAGATGAAAAAATACTGACTGCTAATAAATATCATAAATACAGCAAATCCAGCTGGGTTGCATGCTTGGTGACATTGGAACAGTGACAGCCAATTTCAAGGCTCATGCCCAGGCACTAGTGAATAATGGAAATGATCACTGACAGAAACTCAACACCTTCACTTTGGTGCCAAGCGGCACAAAATACTGAAAATAATGTAGAGCTTACAGCTATTTATAATAAAGTGCTACAGGGTTGTACATGATCACTAATAGTATTTCAGGTAACACAGCAGCAGGAGCAATCACTACAATTGCTCCAGCAGAGTGGGATCCAGAATATGTTCTACTTTCCTCATGCAGGTACTCATAAAAGGCATCTCTTCTCTTGATACAAATAACATCACCCCCATAAAAACACATAGCATAATTTTGTTGGAGTGTACTCTTCAGGACACAAACTATATCTACTTTCTGAAGCACCTTGTATACTACAGGTGTCTAAACATAGCAATAGTAAAAAATTAATCATTAAAAAGCCAATTGCAGAAAAATTAATTTTGCACTCATGCTTTTCACCTAACAATTCACTTTAGTAAAAAATGTTGTTACAATAAAAACCTGTAGTTACTGGGGGAAAAAAGGTCAATACAAAGACACCCCTGCCAAAGTACTATGAGGTGTTTAACCTCAACATTTCACTTTGCCATAGGGAACTTACTCCCTTTGTTGTTAGATCTGGTTACAAGAAGTGATAACACATAGCTTTTTGCCTTTATTCCACTCAAGGATAAGCAAAATCCCTGCAGGATAGAATGAGAGATGCATCAATATTGTACACCTTCTGTGAGAACATACAATACAAAATAAATCTTGGCAGAGGAAGAAAATCCTCATTTTCAGAACTTCATTTATCCATGAGAACGATTTGACTTGCTCTTAAATATAAAGCTACCTGTTGCTGCTATTATCAGGTATAACACCTACTTGCTTTACCATTTTAACAGTCACTAAGAAAATAAATGCAACAGATTAAGTTGCCAAAAAAACTTCTTACAAGCCTCCCAATTTATTTTTTTGCTATGATATAATTTTCTTTGATTCTAGTAATGAACTCTCTCTAGATCTTTTTTTAAACATGTAGTGTTTATTTTATTTGTCTGCTCTTAGCTTTACTTATTTACTTCTATAAAGGAAGAATAGGACAAGCCACAGTAGGGGTATGTTGTAAACATGACAGAGAACTGAGTTTTCTGGTAAACTGCATTTTTAAGGTTTTATTGAAAGCAAGAAAAATGCAACTAATTTTCTTGTTCTCTCACACATAAAATGTCAAGGAACAATCCAAAAGGATTTTATCTCTTTAGCTCTATATTATTTGGGCAAGATTATAAATATAATATATAATAAAAAACCTGCTAAAATAAACCAATAAAAACCTGGTAACTCATCCCATTAAAAAGAGTGAAATCTCAATTTGCAGGTTTGCTTAACCTTGTATTTATGAATTATTTCTGCTAAGATTATTCTTATATGTAAAGTAAAGCAAAATGAAAGTCCTTGTAGTAGAGAAATGAAAAATCAATATGCTATTTGGCAACTCTTTGTGGTTTTTTTCCAACATTTTTATAGTTGAGATGCTGAGCTTTTTAAAGGTTCCTGTCTGCTCTTGTATTCTTCCCCACCCTATCAGTTCCAGCTGAGGATCTGCTCTATGTTCACAGCAAGTATGCGCAAATAACATTCCTTCTCTGCAAGAAAAGCAACTGTGAGGAAGGTGTTAAGAAAAATAGCACCACTGTCTAAGTGATTCTTGCTCCGATTTAAATTTAGCATAAAAGTGTACACTTCACTGAACTATGACACACACCCTGCCTAAAACCAGGTTCCTTGAATGTCAGTGGCAAACCTTCTGTACTTACCTAAGCCAAAGTTTTGCTTACTTTCTTTCTGCTACGAAATCAATATTAAACTTTACTGATCTACTCTGAAAAAGGAACAGGTAGTTTTGACATCTCCCAATAACAAACTGGCAGCTCATGCCAACACGTAACAGAAAATTATGCTTCCATCAAGTCAGCAGAGATGGGAAAAGGTCAGTACCAAAAAATAGGCATGCTATACGTATGTATTTTCCTTTGGAAATTATTTTGATAAGTTCAGTAATCAAATATGATTCCTTAAATGCTAAAATTAGAACTTCTGTAGATTTAGAACATATAAATTACTTGAAATTTAAATACCCTTACAAACACCTCCAAGGTTTGGGGTTTGGTTCCCTCTCTCCTCCTTTTCCTTGCTCCTTCATACAAATGGTATAAATGCAGGAGCCCAAGGTTTACTTACAAGGTTCTCAGTTTAATATTCCTTAAGAACCTCATTTTTGCAATACTGAAGAGCTTTCCAAAGCTTTCCCTCATTCATTTTCAATAGCTGACTCAATGTTATCAACTGCTAGGAAAGTTGGCTCTTTTCCTTAACAGCATCTACCTGGTTCACTAGTCTTGCACAGTAACTAAATCATCTTCTCTGTTGGGAAATCTAAGTGTGTGAAGAAGCCAAGTAATATACAACCTAAAAATATTTTTCTTCCCCTAAAGATTTCTCCAATGAGCACAGCCACATTTAAACATAGTTCCCAAACTGTCAATAAGAAAACTGCCATCAGGCATATTTCTATTGAGTTGTCCCAGCTTTAAATGGCAAAATTTATACATAATTTAAAGCATACTACTCTTCAAAAAGTTTAAGAAAAGTGATATATACATATATCCCTTTAACTTCTAAAGCACTAATGGCAGAACCACATATAGTTGTGCTTGGCAAGTTAAACAAAAGTTCTGAACCATTCAAGACAACTAAAAAGGCTCAGTAAAATACCACCATGAATCATTATTTGAAAACAAGCCAAGAGCTAATTTGAAGCAGACTAATATTATTTCAAGATCCTTCACAAGTCTAAAACCATTAGTCTTTTTTCTTTTCTCAGTAATTAAAATGAAATTAATAGATATGTTCTGGGATTTAAATGATGATGATAACATTTTTCAGCATTTTTACTGACAAAAAGTTCCTTCATCAGAAATATTTCATTTCAAAGCTGGTTTTATTATACTTCCCAGATGAACGGAGCAAAACAAGGTCATGGTCACATCTTGTATTTCTCTGACACGCAGGAAATTAACATGACTCAAGAAATCACAACATACACAAAAGAAAAAACTTCATCCCATGATACCAACGAGAATGAAAGACATGTACAAGAGCACCTATTTTTATCAAGGTATTTCTCCACAATGGCTCAAATCCATGTTCTTACAGGCATTAATAACTGGCATTAAGCATTTCTGAGGCTGACTCTGGAGTGGAGAGACTTCAGACTGTTATACATCACGCTTCATCTGGTACATGTTTCAGTATTCCTTCCTGTGCAGATGTAGGGATTTGTGAATGTAAGTCACCAGGGGGTTCAGTTCTGCTCTCAGAAAGCCTTCTTTGACCAGAGAGCTTTTCTGAAGATAAGACTGCATACCAGCCCTTACATTTTCTCCAAATTATTAGGCTGACTATGGGATCAAAGGCTATTTTTTATCTTTCTACATATTTGATCTCTTGCATCTAATGAAAATATTATGACTTAGGTAATTTTCTTCCTAATTCAGTGTTTAACTTCAAATACAAGTTTTGGTATTGAGCTGCTGTTCAAATGTATGCAATTTTTGTCACTTAGAATATCATAATATTTACATTATAGAAAACAAGTATATATTCAACACAATTAAAAGATTTAGAAGGATTTACTAATTACACAAAGAAGACACTTAGCTTATACTGACACAGATGAAAAAACTATATATATAATGCATCATCACCTTTTCTACCTCCTGAGATTAAATTTCTTTTGTTTACTCAGTAAGTAGCACATAAAAAAGGGAGTATATTCTGTTTGTTCAAAGGTTTTTAGTATTGTAGCACTAAGACTATAAACAGATTTACTATAATCAAAACTGTTCAGCAAAAAGTCAGCAGAAGTTCATCCACTTGATTGAATGAACTAAACGTTGTAGAAACTAGAAATGTAACACAAGAATTTTGTAGAAAAGTATCCCATTATCATCACAAAAAGTACTAGAGAAGTGAGAGAAGGGATGAAGGTAAGCTTTTCTATTCCACCACGTACATCTATTGATGATTGGTTTTAAAAAAAAAAAAAAGCAAATTTCCAAACAGAAAGGCCAGGCTTTCTGAAATATTATCAATACTGGTAGCTTAGGATTTCTACCTGTAACTTCCCTCACCTGTACTGATCTGTTATTGGTACCATCTTATTTCCATTTTGCACTGATCAAGACTTTAAGAGATTTCTTTATTAGACAGATATCCTGGGTAGAAATCACGTAACAATCTTAGTGCAGCAAAATTAATGCCAAACTGCACAGTCACCCTGTGCATTTCTCTCTTCCTCTGCATTGGGGTTTTTGTTTTGTTTCACTGTTCAAGTACCACTGACTACTTCAAAACATGCACATCTGTTATTACTTAGTAGGAGATGAAGATGATCTTGAAATACCATCAGAGGGGAATGATATGGTTTTGGAAGGAGACAGAGACAGACAATTATGGCAACTTACAAGAAGCTTTCCAAAGTTGATGCTCCTCTTTCTGAACTTTACTCCCATAGTAAGGAATACTTAAAACATCTAAGAAGCAGGAATACCCAAATCTTTCAAATGCCATCTATTTAAGAGTACTGAAAAGCACACCACTGGTCACATTTAGTTTAGACTTCTGCTCTTCGTCGTCTGGGATTGTCTTGTTTCATATTTGAACCTTAACACAACCTACTATTAAATTAAAATTGCATGTGAGCAACTATACGTGGTCAAAGCATTTCAACAAACTGCTGTCATTTTGGCTGTTCAGCCACATGTTTTTCTTTCTAAATACACTTACGTAAATGCTCAGTTTTTAAAGCCATCTCAAAACACCATTTAGTCCTTCCCAAGAATTAGCACAGCTGATGCTGGTTTTCCAGTCAATTTAGTACAAAAGAAAAGATTCACGTTTTTTACCATTTCACTCATATTATCAGCTTTAGTCTGAAGACTAGTTCAGAGGCCCATCAGATTGCTTGTTAAATACCAGTTCTTCTGTTATGCAAGAAACAGTGAGGGACACAGGGCATAGGAAATCTATCTTCAATCACACACAATCTGGAGTTTCTACGTGGCAGAGACACAAGGTCACAATACAGCCAGGCTGACACTCAGCTGCACTCAGACCAGAGCAGTAAACTTCCAAGTCTTTTTCCTACTGCAAAAATTCTTGCTTCAAAGCAATCTGAAGTCTAGACAAATACTAGTTTGCTTGATTAGTACAATTAAAAGCTTGCAAAAATCCCTTGGACTAATGAATTACATTGTCTTTAAAGCCAAAAATAATAATTTATATTATGTTTAATTTTAAAATTAAATAATTAATCATTATTACAATAATTTTCTAGATGCATTATTTTTAATCTGATTAACCACTGAATTATAAATGGCACTTTATATTTGTAGAATGTCAACCCTTTGCTTTCAGCTTTGTGCAAGACTAATGAAAAGTTCAGCCTATGGTCTACATGGAACAATAATTATCATGGGAAGAGTAAATTAATTTATAAAACCAGAACAAAGCTCTCATACTAACAAGCAAAATTAAAAGCAAAGATTAGTAAATAAGCAAAAAACAAGAGAGCACAACTCCCAATTATTGACTGACTTGAAACATTATTTCAGAGAAAGAAAAAAAGACAATTTATTTGTCTGGTTGCAGGAAGAGCTCCTCTTCGACATGTGCAGAACAGAGACTCCCACATTTGGATTCAGATTCAGAAGGATGAATGAGACTTTTACACATGCCCTTTTCTTTCCTCAATTACACAATCCCCAAGTATGCCACCAGGCTGCTAATGCTGAGACATGGAATGGAACATCTAGTTTGTGCTTCCCATCTGCCTCTAGCCTCTTCATTCTGGGAATTCACTGGATAAAGAATTCCTATTTTAGCATGGAATAAATTGCTTAACTAAGAATAGAGCCTGAATCTGCGTTGTTCCCATACAAAGTACCAACATGAAGAAACTCCTGATCTACAGCATGAATCAAGATATCTGCAAAATCCTGAACACTGAAAGAAATGGTGGTAACAACTTCTCGTCTTTTAACTGCTCATGGTTGATAAGAAGTTTCAGAAACAAGCTTAAAAAAATCTGACGTAAATGGTTTTTTTCAAGACATTTATTTTTAATCTTCCTAGGGGAAGAGTGTATCAGTAACATATAACACAAATACATGCAACAGTATTTTGTACAAAAGACATTAGTACACATTTCAGATAACAAATAAGCCCAAATCAATCTTTTAAGGCATCAAATGCAGAAGAGGCTAACAATTTTGAAATTGAAAATATAGAGATAGCTGGAAAATACTGCTTAAAAACCTCCATGTAAGAGCTCTTGTGCACAGTTACTGTTGCTGAAATGAGACTATTTAAAAATATAGTATAAACATATACTATACATAATATATATATATAGTATATATAGTATACATATAATCAGCTCTGCAAGCCATGCAGAATGTACTAGATAACAACCATCCTCTTCCTGGATTCAAGCAGAGAGCTGTTTCATAACAAAGTCTTGTTATTAAGATTGGTATTTAGCAAATATTCCTTTGCTTTTTGAAAAAACAAGAGCTTCTTATCTCTTTATGGTTCTGATCTTTATGCCAAGTAACTAGAAGGAAAACAAAATGGGTAAGAGGCAGCTATAATGTTCTACCCTCACTTCACAGCTTTTTCATTTTCATAGATACCCTTTTTAAACTTTAAATTGAAATGTATGTCTGCAATACTGTATAAACTGTGTGGCACAGACCTCTCTGAGATACAGCAGGACTCAGAATTACAGAACTGGTCACATAAATCTAAAATGCCAAAACAGTTCAAAAGAAGGCTTAAATCTAACTGAAAGCAAGATGTACAATAAGTCTGAAGATAGTAATGCTTTAATGGTTTCCTGACTCTGAAGTACCATAGTTTTTGCCTTGCTTAGAATATAAATTGGTCTAGTAAGCAAGAACTTTGAATCCAGCAATTCAACCAGAGCTTTGGAGCTAAAACCTCTGGACTAGGCTAGCAGGGGATAAGGATTGATTTATATATATACCAATCATAACTCTTAGCCAAACTAATGACTCTGTGAGGCTTTAAACTGATTTAATTTTCATGTTCTGTCTTGAGATGGCTGCATGATCATAGAGAGATCACTGCACATATCCTTTTATCCTGTCTTTTTACCAGAGAGGCTTCAGAGTCTTTTCAGAACAGTTCTCTTATTTGATTTAGCCAAAAGCACTAGCAGTCCAGTCTCAAGATGTAAATAATGGTAGAGGACATAAAGCATGTCTACATGGAATAAAGAGTACTTGTATGAATTTACTGGTTTGATATTTAAGAAGTACAAGCATTACAGGCACTAGCAGCTTGGAGCAGTTTCCTTATCAGGGTACCATCAGCTCTTTTGCATCTCCCCAATTTCTTCTTCTCCTCTACCTGCTGTTGCTAAGTCCATATACCTGATTTTTCTAAACTGTATCACAAAAGAGATTCCAAGAAAGCTGGTCTCAAGATTAGTAAAGATACAAGGCAGCTTTTAACTGGTATTGTCCCATAAAAAGTTCACATACAAGTCTGGGAGAAGCAATTCTGTTTGGTGACAGAGACAACAGCCACACACAGCACTGTTACTGCACACTTTCCACAAACCTGAGACCACTTACTGAATAATGTCTGCACATTCTTCTTCTGTTCCAATTTACATGCATATATTCATACATAAAGAATAGTAGTTTTTGAGAAATAACAGGAACAATGTTAAAAGTTTCCTGGTTTTACATTTCCTTACTGTAGTCTTTAGTTCTTCTAGAATATGCAACCCTTAATTATTTATTTTTTCACCTTTCACCCCACTAAACATGCTGCTGGGCTGTATAGTTTTACTCTTCCACTCGTAACTCGGTGCATCCAGCTGGCAAGAATCAGTCTTCATGATTCTTCCACTTCTTCAGATTAACAGTCTTACTTGAATCCTCTTCCTCATTTCTACTGCCTACTTGCTGAAGGTTGCTGATGATTACAGATGCAGATGATATCAAAGGAGGGGAAATAGCTACCCTCTTTCCCAATGGCTCTAAGCCCCACACGTTTCTTTAGATACAAAAGTGCATTCCACCAAAAAAAGGGTTAACTTCAACAACGTTGAAGCTCTCCAATGGGATAGGGTGGAAAAAAATCTCGTAGTACCTGAAAGGAAGAACTAATCATACCATGCTCCAAACAGGTATGTTTGAAGACCATTTGTCAGAAAGCAAATCAAGTCCTCAGACAATTGCATTCTGATATGGAAAGACAGCTGGAATTTCCTATGGAGTGTTTGTACAGTCAAGGTATTATGCCCATTAAAAAGAGGTATAATCATGTTCAAATTAATGACATCTTAAATAGGTTCACAAAAAAACACAAAAGACTTTGCTCAAGATTGTCCAGCCTCAGAGAAATATCTAAAAATCATCACCATTACAACCAGCAGCTGATGTATTTTAGTTACTTTTGCAATACAAATTTTTGCTGCAATCTCTTTGTAAACCATCAACCAACAAAAATATTTTGGTTTATGCTACAAGCCTTTTTCACTAACCTAAGAAAATTACCAGTTGTCCAGACATTTAAGTTATTTAAGTTAAGTACAGATGGTATTTCCAAGTAATTTAGTTTAAACTTTAAAGCTGAATACCCTACAAAATTCCAGATCCAGATAGCTTTAAGATAGGACAAGCATGGCATTATTTCAATCTGTCTTCTTTACACACTCCAATCTGCAATGTTATATAAGAGACACATTCCTTTAACATTAAGTCACTGACAAATATTAAGCCTTGGGCTTCAAAACCTGACAAAACCTGTTGTGCTTAAACAATTGGTTACCTGCCTAGAGCTGTGAGCATTAGCAATACAGTTTGCAAAGAGTGTTTGGCCCCCTCTATCAAATCATGTTTCTCTTCCCTTAAACTTATAGCTGTAATATGTTTGAATGGTTTTTTTAAACATACAAAAAAACCCCAAACAACAAAATGAAAGCTAGATTGAATATACAAGAAATTAAATTCATCTATTGTATGAGAACCTGCATTTTAAATAACTCTATTGAAACATGCACGTTTTAAAGCTGGATTATTTCTAATAGTCTTGCCAGAAAATTACTTGAAGAAGCTGTTGTGCAGATTGCAGGCTCAAAATATAATAAAACTGGGGTGTGATCTGGAGCAGAGATCACAAAAATATCACACATGTGTTACTCTTCTGTCTACAGGAAGTTATTTGGGCATGTAAAAGATTAATACACATTCATCATCTATTCTCTCTAGCACTACAAAGTAACTACCGATGACAGTTTGCTTCTTCCTGAGTATGTGCTTATCCAGCTGCAAGGCTGCATCCAGTTACTCCTTGTTTTTACTATCTATACACTGTAACATTTAGACACATATTGCATATGCTGAGACAGAAGAAGTCGTGGGTTCCATGCTGATAACACAAGTGATATACCTTGATGTATATATTGTCTATTAATGCAGCCACAGCCAGTGGCCAGTCAAAACACATACAAGAACAGCAGCTTCCCCAACATGGCATGGCAACCGAGTCTACCACATGTTTAGGCCTTAAAGAACAGGTAACAGCAGATGGAAGCTTGGTGGCTTTTAGAAGATGGACTAATTTAATTTGCCAACATATGAGTCATTTTGCAAATGAAATTGAATCTTCTCATTGAGAAAATTCAGTTGCCTTAGCTAGAATGGAACAGTAACCTCTTGATAGGGATATGTTGCACACACTAATACATACTGAGTAAGTACAGATGCTTTAAAAGTCAGACTGTATCCCTATTATGACTGCTAATAGTAAGACAACCACCCACCACAAATCATAGAATCATAGAACGGGTTTGGTTGGAAAGGGCCTTAAAGATCACCTACTTCCAACTCCCCTGCGATGGGCAGGGGCATCTCCCACTAGACCAGGTTGCTCAAAGCCCCATCCAACCTGACTTTGAACAATTCTAAAGAAGAAGCATCTACAACCTCCCTGGACAACCTGTTCTAGTGTCTTACCACCCTCATAATAAAGAATTTCTTCCTAATGTCTTACCTAAATCTACCCTCTTCTAGCTTAAAACCATTACCCCTTGTCCATCACTACACAAATGTCCCTCCCCAGCTTTTCTGTAGGCCCCCTTCAGATACAGGAAAGTCACTATGAAGTCTCCTTTTTTCCAGGCTGAACAATCCCACCTCTCAGCCTGTCTTCATAGAAGAGGTGCTCCAGCCCTCTGATGATCTGTGTGGCCCTCCTCTGGTCTCACTCCAAGAGCTCCATGTCCTCTCTGTGTTGGGAGCTCCAGAACTGGACAAAGTACTCCAGGCAGGGTCTCTGAAGAGTGGAATAGAGGGGGAGAATCACCTCACTTGACCTCCTATCCATGCTTTTTTGATGCAGCCCAGGATACAGTTGGCTTTCTGGGCTGCAAGTGCACATTGTCAGCTCATGCTGACAACATCCCCAACACCCTCATGTCAACCAACACCCCCAAGTCCTTCTTCTCAAGGATGTTCTCAATGCATTCTCCATCCAACCTGTATTTGTACTTGGGATTGCACCTGAGGACCTTGCACTCAGCCTTGTTAAACTTCATGAGGTTGGCTCTCCAGCCTGTCAAGGTCCCTTGGGATGGCATCCCTTCCCTCTAGCGTGTCAACCACACCACACAGCTTGGGGTAATAAGCAAATTGATGAGGGTGCACTCAATCCCACTGTCCATGTTTCTGACAAAGATGTTTAACCCAGTACTGACCCCTGGGGAACACTACTGGTCACTGTACTCCATTAGAACATCAAGCCCTTGACCACTGCTTCGAGTGCAACCAGCCAGACAGTTTCTTATCCACCTAATGACCCATCCATCGAATCTGTATCTTTCCAATTCTGAGACCAAGATTTCAAGTGGGACACTGTTGAATGCTTTGCACAAGTCTAGGTAGATGATGTCAGATGTCTTTCCTTGTCCACCAATACTGTGAGCTTGTCACAAAAGGCCGCCTGATCTGTCAGGCATGATTTGCCCTTGGTGAAGTAGTGTTGGCTGTCATCAACCTCCTCCACGTTTTCCACGTGCCCTAACAGAGCCTTCAGGAGCATGTGATTCATGATCCTGCTTGGGCACACAGGTGAGTATGACTGGCCTGTAGTTCCCCAGGTCTTCTTTACTTCCCTTTTTGAAAATGGGGGTACATTTCCCCTTTACCAGTCAGTGGGAAATTCACCAGATTGCCATGACTTTTCAAACATGATGGAAAGTAGCTTTGCAAACTCATCTGCCAGTTCCCTTAAGAGATGTGGATGGATCCTTTCAAGTCCCATGGTCTTGTGCACTTTCAAGTTCTTTATGTGGTCCCGAACATACTCTATTCCTACAATTGGCAGATTTTCCTTTTCCCAATTTGCCTTTTGTGATTTTGGATGGCATGGCCAGAGCCCCTGCTGGTAAAGACCAAGGCAAAAAAGTCACTGAGTACCTCAGCCTTCTCCATATCCTGCCTGATGAGGTATCCTGTTTTCTTCTGGAAAGGGCCCACATTTTCCCTGTTCTGTCTCTTATTGCCGATGTACCTGTAGAAACACTTCTTATTATCCTTGAAGTCCCTGGCCAGGTTTAATTCTGTCTAGGCTTTTGCTTTCCTAACCTGATCCCTAGCTTCTTGGACAACTTTGTATTTCTCCCAGGCTACCTGTCCCTTGTTCCACCCTTCAAAGACATTCTTTTTAAGTCTAAGTTTAAGTCTTCTTTTTAAGTCTTTTTAAGTCTCCGTGTTCATCCATGCAGCTTTCCTGGCATTCTTGCTTGCCTTCCTCTTTCTCGGGAAGCTCCTGGATTTGGAGAAGGTAATCCTTGAATATTGACCAGCCTTCTAGGGTTTCTCTCCCATACTACCTGGATGGCATCCTCCCATCCGTATGGTGCTCTACCAAGCTGACCCCTGAAGTCTGAAATCTGCTCTCCTGAATTCCAGGGTAGTGAGCCTGCCGTGCACGCTCCTTTTTGCCATATGGATCCTGAATTCCACCATTTCATGGTCACTGCAGCCAAAGCTGCCCATAAGCTTCATGTTGTCAACCATCCTGTCCTCACTGCTGAGAGCAAGGTCCAGCATAGCACTTTTTCTAGTTGGCTCTTCTACCACTTGGAGAAGATAATTGTCATCACTGCATTCCATACTTCCTGGATTGCTGGTGCCCTGCTGTGTTGTCCCTCCAGCAGATGTCTGGGTGGTTGAATTCCCCTATGGGGACGCTGGCCTGTGAACAAGAAGCTGATCCTATCTGCCTGGAGAGGGCCTCATCTACTCTGTCACCCTTGCCAGGTGGCCTATAGGAGATCCCCCATGTGATGTCACCTCCCCTGTCTTCCCTTTAGGCCTGATCCATAAGGTCTCTGTGAGTTCTTCATCGGCCCATGAACTCATGGTGGTCACTGATGTAGAGGGTGAACCCCCCCTGCCTGTCCTTCCTAAAGAGCTCATCCATTCCCACACTCCAGTCACAGAAGTCATCCCACTGTCTCAGTGATGGCAGTAACACCGTAGCCCTGCAGCACACACACCTCTGTAACTCCTCCCTCTAATTTCCCATGCTGTGTGCATTTGTACAGAGGTGTTTCACTTGGGCCTCCACTAAAGCTGCCTCACTGCCTGGGATTCTGTTTTCCTCCATTTCAGGTATTGTCCTGCTGGCCTATGATCCTTCTTCAGGCCCAGGGTACCTCTTACTGGAGGAGCCTTCAAAGTGGTGGCAGTGGGACAGATTGAGGACCCCTCCCCCAGCATCTCTAGTTCAAAGCCTTCTTAACTAGATTGGCAAGCCTATTGCCAAAGATACTCTCTCCTCTTTCTGAAAGATGAATCTCATCAGCCCCTAGGAGACCAGGCTTCTCAAAGTGAGTTCCATGGTCTGGGAAGCCAAAGCCCTGGCTGTGGCACCACTCCCATAACCATTTATTGATTTTACCAATGCAATTTGCCCTTTCAAGCCCATTCCCTTTGACTGAGAGGACCCACGAAAAAGATTATCTATACTCCTGAGTCCTTCCCTGCTGCTCCCAGGCTGCTGTAATCCTTCACGGTCTTCAGATTGCTCCTTGCCATATCACTGGAACCCACATGAAACAGCAGGAGTGGGTAATAGCCAGTGGGATGTACAAGATTGGGTGGTCTTTCAGAGATGTCCCTTCTGCAAGCCCATGGTTCGCAACAGACCTCTCTAGAGAGTGGGTCTGGTTGGCAAACAGGTGCCTCCATACTTCTCAGATGAGAGTCTCCCACCGCTATCACCTGTCGTTTCTTCTTGTTTCTGCTTGTTGATATACAGTGGTTGGGGTGCCTTTTTTGGTTCCAGCAACTTACCTGATGCAGACTGGTTTTGTTCCTCTCCAGTCTGCAGAACTGTGTTCCTGCAGGGGCACCTCGTTTTTTGAGGAAAGCCTCTTCTTCCTGCCGTTTTTTATCTTTGGAATTTTCTATTCTTCTTCTTCACTGTTGATGTCCCTCCATTCTGCATGTGCTGCTGGCTGTGTGACCATAGTTTTGTGGTTTCACTGCAGCCTGGGCCTGGATCCAGCTATCCATCTCCTTTTCTGCCTTCCTAATGTGATGCAGCCTTTTCCCAGGTTCCTTCAGCTCTGCCACCTGCCAGAGCAGGTGGGCAACTTATGCATGCAGGTTTCCCACCTAATTCTGCCTCATGCAAGAGGTCCAGGCACTTAGCACAGCCTGAGGTTTGTACAGTAACCACCTCCACTTCAACAGCTCAGGAGGTGGAGGCATCAGTCACCACACCAGGGTGGATGGTGCAGAATGCCCCTGGCACCGTCTGGGCTTGTTCCTGGCTCACAGAAGCTCTGTAACAGCCCCTTTTTTCACTGATTTTCTTCCCCCATGCCCATGTGCCTGCACTAGTGCTGTTGCCTCTGTGAGTGGAAATCATTCTAATTTCCATGCATTTATGTACAAATATACACCACGGGGAGGAAGTGCAAGGAGAAAACAAGCATCTTGGCTCAAGATCTGAATTCGAAACAGTTCACAGTCTTTGTACTTGTGAAGTGCTATGGAAAATATTGTTTTACCATATCTGGGAGAACTTTTCATTATTTTTTTCTCGACTGAGCAAAGAAATACAGATTATGGATCACATTTGTTCCCTTCCTCAAGACATGGAGTACAGATTAAGCTTAACAGTCCTGATGCACAGGGAAAAAAGCAGTGAAATTAGTGTGCCCATTTTGACAGTTTGAAAAGTATTACTAGCTGATTCTGTAACAGCTCAACCTTCAGCATCCCTTTGCATACAAAATTACATGAAAGTTTTCATCTTTACTCAACATTTTAAGAAGTACGGGGTGGAAAAAAGATGTCTGATTGTAAGCAGCTCCAACAACTTTTCATTTTTTTCCATTTGTAAGACAAATAACTAGCTGAGGAAATACAACTTGCACTTTGTATTATTATCCTTATTTTCATCTGCTTGCACCTTAAGGAAAAAAGCTTTATTCACTTTAACTTTTTTCCATATTACATATTTGTCCCAGTCTGACAGTCTCAGAAGTTTAAAATTACTTCATGCATTTCATCAAGACAAAAATCACTGCATATTGACCAAGAAATACTTGCAGCTCCAAGCTTTTAAGCAAGGATGAAGATGTTGGACAGCAAGGAGAAGGGTAGCTTTTATTACCCCAGAGAAAATTCATCCAGTTTGGCTAAACTAAGAAAGCTATGAAGTCTTACTGCAATTGGGAATTTGGTTTTCAGAAACAGCTTCTTGGTCTGACTGATTTTGCCCAGGACCAGGAGGCTATAGAACTTGCTTGCGATTGTTGCTCCTTGTAACTACTGTCACTGGAACTCCAAGGCTAACATATATAAAGAGGCAAGTTCATATGAAGTGGAGGACAGAAAAGTACTACAACCTGGAACAATCCAAAATTTCTCAGCCCAAGCACAATTTGAAGTTTAGCAGATACATACACTGAAAAGACGTGAGCAACTCACTGAACCAGCTGACCTGACAAAGAAAAACACATTAATAGAACTGTTGAAAGCATTTTTCAATGCATCTTTTTGAGAGAATACAGATTTTGATTAGACTATACAGACATCCGAGTTCTTTCCGTGTTTTCTTAGCTATCTGTACTGGTTTGTTTCACACAAAATAGATGTACACTAGTACTGCAAAAGTGTTACAAGCTTCTAAATAATCCCCAAGAAAAAGAAGTCTTTTACCCCCAGAAAGAACTAATTCACTTTAGGAATATTTATTTAGCAAATCAAAACTGGTTTCCTGGCCTGGTTTTGTCTGAAAAAAAAAAACCAAAACAAAAAACCAAAACAAAAAACCAAAACAACGAAGAAATAAAAACTGGTAACATACGGAAGATTAACTTCTAAAAACACTATGGAAGAAATTTGGTTCACCTTCCTTTGTGATCTTCTGCTTTTGCAAGAAAATGAAATAGTTATGGAAAAGGTTACCCACACTGAGAACCACCAAGTAATGCACACTGCTTACCTTATACTGGCTATATGTTGCTGCACGGGCTGATGCTGAAAATGGTCAGGCCACTGATGGTGAAGGCAGAAAGACGGGGAGGGCTGAAGACAGCAGGCAGGCTGATATACAGGGGTGTGTTTTTGGCAAATAGATGCTGAATACTCAGTATGTGCCTGCATGCAGCATGAAGTCATAGGAGATGGTGCTGCACTGCCAACCACTGAATGACATTCTTGCTTGGTATTATGGCAACTTAAAGAATGATGGTATGGACAAGGGTGACAGCACTGCGACAACACCTGCTGAGTTCTTTGGTTGTCTAAAGGCAGAAATGATGGTTTGAGTGTACCGTTAAGTTGCAGGCAGCCATTTGGACTTGCTTTTGTTCTTGGTGTTTCCTTGGGTGGCAGCTGTTGGACCATGACATCTCCATCATTAGCTGTAGTGATACCTGGGCCAGTAGCATTTGACAAGATGCTGCCATTGCTCAGAACCACAGAGTCACTGACATTACTCATAGCCATGCTCCAAGTTCTTGCTGGACATGTGGTGTTCCTGAAGAAACAAATAAAGGAAAATTCTGAATGCTGCAGTATTTTTAGATGCTCAGAAATAACATTAACAAGCGTAAAGGTCCTCTCTCATCTTCATCTTTTGCAACACAAGGAGAAGGAAAAGAGTTGCACACACTGTCAGGAATGTTTTGAAGAACCTTCACTTGTTCAACAAAAAGTTAAAGAGTGAAATTACATAAAAGCTCAGTGATTAAAGCAAAATATAAGTCAAATGAATACACACATTTGACAGTTTCTGGGTCAAAGTTATGAGTCTGGGTCAAGAAATGGTTGAGATGCATGAGAACACAAAAATAAATTTATTTAATAAATTTGCACAAGACTAAGTGGTAGCCACTACTGATGAAAACAGATTTTGGTATAACCTGTGTAACCATCCACACCTTGCACTGCAATTTGCTTGTGTGTTTTGAAAGGCAGCAGGAGACAGGAGCACACAGTAGAGACTGTTTATTAGCCATTAACAAGCTGGTTTCTGCAACTTCCTTTTCTATCTCCAACTTCTATTGAATAGGAGGCATATTTGTATTTTAATGATTTTTTTTAAATGCCTTGTTTAAATAAATCAAGCCATTTCAGCAGACATCTGTCAGAATTCCTGGATGGCAGACTGTTTTTAGCAGCTCAATGAACTGCTACTAATACAAAAAGATACCCTGGTGGTATTTAAAAGAAATGTAGCTGTGGCACTTAGGGATATAGTTTAGTGATGAAATTGGCAGGGCTAGGTCAAGGGTTGGACTCAGTGATCTTTCCCAACCTACATGGTTCCATGATTCTAAGACGGAACACAAGCACATATTTGTACCAAGCTTCAAAAAGGTTAACTCCAGCTCTCAATTACTGCTGAATGAGAAGCTCATGCTCATGCTTCTGAGTGACATGTACTCCAAAGGCAGTTAAAAATGCACTGTGCTGTGAAGAAAAGATATTAAAGTTTTTCTTCTAAACTGTCTTTTTCAAGCAAAATTTACATAAGCAAAAGCTATTAAAACTGGAAAGGTGACTGAGGAGCTTGGGTCAAAATCAAAATTTATCTGAGGCACTTGCAGCAGCCAGTTTCCCCCATTTTAAGTATAATCATGTTTAAATAAGCTTTGAAAATAAATTGGAGATTATTATTTTGATAAATAACATAAAAGGTCAAACATCACACTTGGGAAAGAATTTGTTTCCAACTCACAAGGGGAGGAGGGGTGAGAAAAAAGGAGAACAAGGAAGAAAGAACACTAATTATGTACTATTTAGAAGAATAAAACCACACGTGCTTGAAAAAAAAAAGAATCAATTAATTACGACTGTTTTGGCTAACTATTTTGTTGCATTTTTGATACTGCATTTATCAACATTCCAAGTCCAAATTGCAAGGCTTGAATTACAGACACTGAACTTTGCAGAAAGACAAAACATACAGATTAAGACAATTAAGCAAGGAAGTTTCTAACTTGTTTTCCTCCCCAATACCTTTGCTGAGTGTTCAGAGAGCTAAATCTGCTCAGCCAGCTGAGCTATTTAATTGCCTGAACACCAAATCTGAGCAAAAAGTGCTTTGCAGAGTGGAATGCTAACCCAGCAGCCCCCCCATACAGCACCTCCCCTAGACATAGCTAAATCCTTCAGTTCTGAAACAAAAATTAATCCTCTGCTATTTGTTCTAGATCATGTGCAGAGCCAGATGCCCTGAGAAGTTGCTTTCATTAAGATAACCGCTCAGAACAGGAGAATATGCTGCTCAACGAGGATATTTTTTCAAGCCTCCAATTCCACACATTCCTGCTGGGTACCCCCTCCCCTGGCCTAGGCAAGTCAGGCCCATGGAGGACTTTCTGCTGAGCACAGAGAGTAAATTCAAGTGGCTGGCTAAACCTCATTTCAGTCTGAAGAGACGTATTCGTGATGTGAAATACTGCTATGTTTGAACAGTCTGGTTTTTTTCTTGTCCCCAAAGGCAGCTTCAAAGCCTGAAATAGACAGAAGGAGAGCTGGACATCAAGGCAGAGAAACCTCCTCTGGAGTCGTCTGGCAGCATTTTAGGAATTTCTGGCTGCTTATTTTCACCTTCACTCATATAAGAGACAGGCTGCGTGGTGACGTTACATTTCTGTTTCTAACTTAGTTTGACACATCCATATCAATGTTTGAAACTGCTGTACACGAATCAGTTACTGTTCTGCAAACTATTAGTGTAACTGAAAATAAAGCATGGAGTTACTACAAATATCTAGCCCTTAAAAAAGACAGATGCACCATCCATTTTGCTTTAAACCTACGACAAGCAGCAAGTGAGATAACACATAATTTTTAGTAGCTGTTTCAAATCACTTTATAAAGAAAACCATACATTTAGGCACAAGGCACACATGGGCCTTGTACATGCAGAAGCTGGGCAATCCCAGCACAGACACACAGGCTTGGGACCTTCAGTGTGTCTGTATTCCTCCTATAGTTCCTGACACTGTGATTATAGCCCAGCAGCCTCCATTTAATATGATCAAAGATAAAAAACTTTTTTTTTTTTTTTTTTGACAGATGTAATACTTAACCGTATGCCTTTCAGTTTAAAAACAATCTTCAGGAAGGCTCTTTAGTAAATTCAAAGAAAAGCCAAAGACAATAACCATCAGTTCCACAACATATGATTCTGCCTTTAAACAGGCTATTAATGAACTATCTCAGGATATAAAAATATTATAGGTCAAGTTGATTCTTTCTTCCTAAGCTTTATAAACTATTGAGTTTTGTCCATTTCCATTGAGTCTTTGAGCAAGGCAATGGAAGCACCTGCTTGAAGCTCTTTCAATGCCATATTAAAGTAAGCAAGACAACTTTGCATGCTTCAGGTAGCCATCCGATAAACTATTTTAGTCAAACACAGATAAGAAGAACTGGGACTCAAACCAGTTCTCTAGAGTACATGTTGGGCTGTATTTTTTCATTTCATTTGGTAGCTTTTCTTTTTTTAAAACAAACGCAAGATGGTTGATGTCCAAAGGCAGTTAAAAATGCACTGTGTTGTGAAGAAAAGATATTAAAGATTTTCTTCTACAAGTCTAGTAGAAGACAAGTCTAATGTCATCCACGTTTTGTGTCACACATGCTTGAGGGTATGAAAAATTATGTACTGTGGTACTTAATTTGTGTTACACTTAACATAAGAAAGTGTAGCTCCACTGACAGCAAACCTTCATGTGTTGATAATTCTTAGCATTTATTCTTATCTCTCTGTATTTTGTGTCTCTTACCACAGCTGCAGTGGCTGGAAACTTATTGTGAGATGTAACAGCCCACAGAAATAGTTATCTGAGAATCTCTCTTAAAGGATGCACAGTCAAGTTAAATGCAACACGTGAGAGCACAGTGAGATTTTAAGCATATAGACTTGAGAAAACAAAGAACATGTTCATCATAGAAAAAAAGAAAATCTAAGCCCAAGAATTTTCAAAATGCAGTCTTTGAGATGTCTGAATTCTTTCAACGCTGAAATTTATTTCTAATGCATTCCTCAAAACGCTTTTGGATTTAGCAGTCTCCAAGAGAATGGGTTTTTTTCAGACTATTTCCAATTTACACCTGAAGGTTTTGAAGCAATCGACACTTATTCTGAGTACTGAGGTTATAAATAACTTAGGTTATAATCTAGACATCTCCCCTTCCAGAAGATTAAATAGAATCAGAAAAAGTGTTAGCCTACATTTTTAACACATCGCATGTACGTATCTGCCTCTCTAGCTGGACACAGTATTTTAAACACTAGTATCTATGTAGAAATTCTGCTAATTGGACCACTGAGGAACAAAAACTTGTATTATCTTTAATTACTGCAACTACTAAGAAAGCACTTTAGCCATGCAGTTCAGAACAACAGCTTGGAAGAGTGTAATTTCTGGAAAGTACCAAAGTCTGCAAAGGCAGTGTTACTTAGTGACAGTTTTATGGAGTAATCCCTCTATTATTTGTGGAGCTAACAATAAACACAGTTTACCCAGCAGACATCTGCCATCTGCATTGCAAGCCCTCTAGGAAATAAAATAATGCTGTACCACACTGAAATTATGTAGGATTTAGTGTTCCCTAACCAGTGTGTTCTTTTTAGACTTCGATTAAGTTCACCTTTGCCTTTGGCTGCAATTGAAAATTTTTTTCTTTGTTTTAAAGTTTCGTGTTTGGTTGTGAGCTTTTTTGTTTGTTTGACTTGAGTTGGTTGGTTTTGATTCTGGTTTTGGTTTGTTTTGTTTTTAAAAAGGCTTAAAAAGCCTGGTTCAATCCCATCTGGACTCATAATGCCTGCAATTGAAAATGACAGAAGTGCAAATTCAAGAGGGAATGATGTAGTGGAAATTTAGTGTAACCTAGTATATAGGTACAGATTTAGTGTAACCTAGTATATAGTACAGATAACATATATTTTTAGAAGACAAAACAGGTAAGTGCTTATGGTTGTTCTAACCACACAAGAAAAACAAACAAACAAACAAAGATCTGTACTTTGCCCTAGTATATAAGATAGTTACAAGACTTCACATTTTTCATTTAAGGTAGGATAAAACTCAAATTTCATTTAGAAGTGGCCTAGAGCCTTTCAGCTATAGTCAGCACTATGCCACTCAGCTAGCTGAAGCAGTCCAGATTTTCTGGATCCTGCAGATCTGTCAGCTCATGGTTTTGAGCTGACCTCATGGTTTTGAGATGAACATGACATCTGAAGTTACAAAAATGTCTTTTCATATCAAAAGTTCATCTAAAACAATTGAATGCCAAAAGCAGTGTATTCTTTAAATAAGCAATATTTAGCAATCCCAGTGCTACCTATCAAGTCTCCTTCCAGATGAAGTATTATAATGGACTTGAGAGACTATTAAGATGATGAATTTTTTTTCACGTGGCAACTGTGTTAAACTGTCTCAATCTGTAAACTCTGTTAAATCTCCTCCAGACTTTGTCTGCTGTGCTGGCCAGTGCACAGCCACTCTTAAGGAGGGTCTTCTCCTCCTTCACATGACGAAAATTCTTTGCATCTTTGCTTTTTCTCAGTGCTTGCAGGAGTAACATGTGGTGCCTGGTGTTTGATACTTGGTTTTATGGGAGATGTCTAGTTATCTATTATTGAAATGGTCTCCAGAAAGTCAAGCAGCTTTTTAATGTTTTACGGTTGTTCACCTCCATTTTGGCTCTCAGCTAGACATTTTTCAAATTCTCTAGCTCTTACTCCTATGCATTCATACGTGGTGCTTGGTTTCTCTCAATACCCCAATTCTTGCTTTTCCAATTCAGCTGTTAACCACGAGGGCTTCCCTGAAAAGCTTTCATTATACAAAATATAGATGCCTACCAGAACAAGCCTTCCCTGTCCTTTCCACTTGTTTTTCAAGCATTTAAAGTATATTTTAAGAGTGTATATTTCATCCTCAAGAAGACTCCCTAATTTTTATTTTACCAACACATCAGATTTGGTGACATACTTATTATTGCATCCACATTTATTTATTTTCTGCACAGTCTATAAATCAGCATTTTCTCAATTAATGTCTGCCTGTTAATGAGAAGATTTTCAGCAATCTAAATATTTTACCATGCAGTAGCAGTTAGAAGACAATTATGAGGCAGAAGAGGTTTTCAGAAGGGAAATTTCCCCTCCTCCGTTTTGTAGCAAAGGTTTAAGGCGCCAACTAGCCCTCCCATCCCTCAATGCATCCTGAGAAGTTGAGAAGCTGCCCAGTCCTGAACCTGAGACACCATGAGTTCATTTCCCACATTGCAGGCTGGCTGGGGAATTGCAATTCCTGTGACAAGGAACCTCCAGATGTCACCATGCCAAGAACACAGCTCATGCTACAGATGGGCACCAGCGAGCCACTGTTGCCGAGATGTCACATGAACTGGCCCACCACCCACAGCTGTGGGGTCAGGGAGCTGGAAAAGACTGCCAAGAGTGAGAAAAAGCATCCTCCAGAACTTTAGAAATAGATTTTGCTCTGCTTTTAAGCTAAATTTACTTCTTCTGACACAATCAAGAAAGGACCATTTATGGAAATCATTTGCAGGGCTTCAATTAAAGAAATCAATTGCAGTGCTTTAAGTACAAAGTCTTTTTTTAAACAGTCAGAATTCACAATAAATATTAATTAAACTATTGATAGAAACAACAAGGAGCCCCAAACACTCTTCTTCTGGAACTTTGGTATAATCCTAACTTTATTTTAAAATAACTTAAGTATATATACATGTGTGAAATGGGAAAAAAGTGTATTAGGAAAACCTGAAAAAGCTTCAAATACCCGGAGTTTTGGAAAGAGATACAACTATAAGCAGAAATGACTGGATTTGTTCCAGTCTACTACATACTACTTCAAGAAAAAATGAGCATAGCTCTAGAAAGTAGGCATACTTCAGCACAGTTTAAGAGCATGGAAAGCTGTTAAAAACCCCAAAATATTGCTTACAACTTTGACAGTGTCATCATACTAAATCTGATTTACACAATGCACTGACTTTCCATTACCATATGAAAGACATCTAAATTTTGTAATGGCAAACATTCTGATCCAAAATAGCTCTAATCTTGCCTACAAAGAGAGGGGAAAACCAAAATATGTCCTTCTCTGGGTGTAAAAGGAGTTACTCAGATTGCAAGTGCCACAGCTTTTTACTTCATCTTGCTGTGTGATCAACACATCAATTATTACAGCTGTAAAGGGACACAGAAGCAATACTCAAGGACACGGGTTCAGCTATGCTATGCCTACAACCACCCTGGCTGTATTAGTGTTTTATGTAAGTGGTTAAGAAACTTCTTGGCCATCTGTTTAGAAGCAGACTTTTTCTATGTTTTCTATCCAAATTTAAAGGCAATGTTTGATTATCTTTAAAGAATCTCTTAAAAATAAAAGCTTTTTTTTCTTCATATTTTAATAGAAGCAATAAGATAATTTTACAACTACTGTATATCAAACAAGCAAAACACTCGGTAAGAATGCCAGGGCA
This sequence comes from Florisuga fusca, assembly GCA_038090715.1. Classification (NCBI taxonomy): domain Eukaryota; kingdom Metazoa; phylum Chordata; class Aves; order Apodiformes; family Trochilidae; genus Florisuga; species Florisuga fusca. The sequence goes on from JAAWXA010000022.1 coordinate 5,616,229, forward strand.
CATGAAATAGTTACACACCAGCAGTCACACCTATTTGATAAGCACGGAGCATTTTTTTGCGTTTAGCTACAGAAAATAAAGCAACACAGTCATATACCTCCACTTCAACAACCATCTTCTTCGAAAGCTAAATATGCGAGAACTGTCGGTTTTGTTGGGTTTTTTCGATTCACTTGCCAAGTGTTTTCAGTCTCCCTCTTGCTAAGCTGCGCTATTTTTGTCAGATGATGGGACAGACAGACCGCATCTATGGAAATACCTGGATCTCGAGCAGAGGAGTGTTTTTCTTTCTCATTAGGCTCTTCAGCCCTATCGGGATCCTGTGGAAAGCTCTACGGCATTTCTACCCAGCTGTAGTCTTTTACAAGCCCGGGAGTCTAGTGGCGTTGCAGAGCAGCGTTTTAGTGTAAATAAGCTGAAGGTAAATAATAGTCTTAGTTAAAGGTACATCCTAAGGCTTTCTGAAAGCCTGAGCTGCTCCAGACTTCACGGGAAGCTGTTTCAGCTGTTCCGTGGGAACGCAGGGCCAGGTTCCGAGCAATCCAACACAACACTCAAGGATCCTTAACACTCACCAACCCCGAGCCGCGGAAGAATCAGCCGTGAGGAGACGGCAGCCGTGAGGAGACGGCAGCCCTCCTTCCACCCAGGTATTCCCCGCTCTTCCCACAGCCACCCGGCAGCCGGGCCCGCTCCGCCTCTCGTCCCAGCAATGGTTCCGTTCGGGGAGCGCCGACCACGACCCGACCCGGCCCGGCCCAAGCTCTGCTTGAGGGTCTGAGGGGAGGCGGTTCCGTCCCCCTCCAGCGGCAGGGCCGGGAGCTGGCAGCCACCCGCCGGCCCCTCCCTGCTGCGGGGCCCGGGGCCGCCCCCCGCCCTCGGTTCCAGCCCCCCTTCCATCTGCTTTGGTTCAGGCGGATCCGGAGGCAAGAGCCGCTTCCCTGCTGCCTCGTCTGTCCGGACCCACCAAATCCTGGGCCAGCCCCACAGGACACACATGCCCGGCTGGGAAGTGCAAGGGACATCACCTCGCCACCTGCGTTTCTGAAATGGCAGCAGCTGAGGAAGGGGGACACTGAAAACGGACCGCCTGTCATTCAGAGTGCTTTTTTAACCTCGCTTCACTCCTCATTAGTTCCTGGTCATGTCCCCAAGCCCCATGAGTCTTACTTCAAGCCCCAAATGATTCTTACTTCATCATTTGGTTGTCAGGAAGTTCTTACAAATTTATCTGTGCAGCTACAAATCTCTGACACTTCAACAGGAATAAAATTAGTTGGAAAAATTGGGCTTTCCCCCCACCAGATTTTAAGATACTTGAAGCTAAAATACCTTTTCTCTTGAGCTTTCTTCACCCTGGTAGTCCACATGTGAACATCTCCACATATTCCTTAGATGCATTTTTAAAAAAACAAGAGTTCCTAAACTCGAATTATTCCAGAATATTATTTCGTAATATTATTGCAAAAAGTTGAAAACTCCATGAGCAGAGAAGATAGCCTGGTCACCCAGAAGTCGGAAAAAAAAAAAAAAAAGATTCTGGGAATCTTTAAACCCTCAATTCTTGGATCTCAAGAACGAAGCAGAAGGTTTAGAAAGTATTAAAGTGGGAAGCATCACAGTCAGTTGGCAGAGCTATATTATGAGGAATTTTTAGAAACACTATAATGGCAAATGCCACAAGCTGGTCTCAACCCACTCTCCTTGGTGTATACTCTAACTACCAAACCTCACAAGCCTCATATTTTGGCAGGTGACTCCTGGTTTTTCCTCAGCTCTGGGTATTTCCTGAGGCAGATCTTACAAACCAGTCTCTGGGCACTCCAAACAGTCCACCTGGACTGGCTTTTTAGAAGAGCTCTCTTTCCCCTCTGGAACATATGAACTCTGTTTTCAGGGTCAAGTTGAGGGGGCTGTAGCAAAATGATTTTCTCATCCACAAGCATCTTTGCTCTTTGTAAAGCAAAAAAAAATCATACCAACAGAAACACTGGGGCATAGTTTTCCTCAGTGTGACCCTAGAATTAGGCATCCTAAGTATGGTCCATGTGTTTATGAATGGTAGCTCTCCCTGCCCATTGCATCTGGCCCTCAACAGGTGGTAAGAGTTTGTGCTGCTTCCCCATTAAGAGGAAACTTATTGATTTAAACCAGTGTTCCTTGAATTCTCACTTAGCTCCAACTGGAAAATTCCACTGGCATCAGCTGTCCTGTCTTCACTTCCCACACACCATCAGCATCCTATGTAAAACATAATTTTTCTAACAATAATGGATTCCCTAACAGAAAATGTGCTTTTTATCCAATGCAGAGTCAATCAGTGCTAATGATCCAGGACAGTTCTTATACAAGAAAAACGGATGTATTTATTGAACAAAACTGCAATACTACAAACCAGAGAAGTTCAAATCATAATTCAAAATAGAAGCAGGACTACAATACAGTATTCACTTTCTGTATCTCTGAAACGCATAATACATGCCCAGAAGTGTAATAAAGTCAAAGCTACTTTTCCAAAGTCACAAAACTTTACGTAATTTTGAAGAACATATTAATGATGCTAATTCTTAAAATATGTAAAAACTGATGTATATCAGCTCACTGCAGATACTGTATCACTGGTATTTTCTAACCACCTCAAAGTGTCAAGAGGCACATAATATTTCCTGCTTTGGTATCTAGGAAGAAAAGCACTATAAAAATCTAACAGGTTACAGTATACTAAAATTTTAGATTATGTGTACTGCACAAAATAGGGTTACTGTATCTTAGCACATCAACTTACTGCAGACACTGTTCTCAAGGGCAACAGTAAAGTGAATGTATAATATATGGTCAAAGTTTTTGCTTAATAAAATGATTCCTGTGCAAACTGGATTTAAATACTGAATCACATACTGAGTTGCAGACTTATAGTCAAGTACTGACTATCTGAAAAGCAAACTCACCACTGTGACTGAGGAGCCTTTCCCCCACACTATGCTCCATCCCTGAAGATCCTTAACTATTCACTGTCCCCCTGGCACATTCCTGGTTTGGCATCTCCATCATACACTCTTTAAAATCCTCTTCTGCACTATATTCAACTTTCAGTGTTGCAATTATCCCACTGTTCATCTCCAGTGAGATCAGACCAATGCAGACTTCTTCATTTGTAGGTAATTAGGATAGACAACAGAGCTCTGCAGCAAATGGTATGCAGGTACAGGAAAACTGGGGGAAAGTAGAAACGGATGGAAGAATTTAGACTGATTCAAGGCAAATCAGGGATGTAAAATTTCATTTGTGGAAGTCTCAAGAAGTTAAATGAGTAACACTCTACTCACCACTTGGAAATGCATATATGCAGAGAATCTGCAGGACATCTCTTTTACTAGTTCAGCTTTGGTTGACATCGATACAATCCTCAAGCCACCATGAAGTTCCACCTACCTATAGATCTATCAATATATTTTACAAGTGACAGAACTTCTATCATAAATAAAATGAACTATCAAAGCTTCACTAATATTAAAAAAATTATCAGAATAAAATGTTACTATTCTGCCACCTTGAAGATTATTACTTTTAATAAGATTATTACTTTTAGATTTCACAATTACTTAAAAATTGTGATTTGAACTTAAGTCTTTGAAAACAGACATGCTGCTCTGACAAACAAAAGTATTCCACAGATTCTCATCAAAGAAAAAGCCCTTAAACTCTGAAAAACAGGCAAACCATCTCTTCTCATAACTTATAATGACAAGCAGCTTTTGTACTGCGATTTTTAAAACCATTTTTCATACGATGCTTAAGTAATAAAATCAAATAGCAAAAACACTAGTTAGTAAAAACACTGATACAGTTTCCAGAATTCTATATACAATCCTTAGGAAAAGGAAATACTGTTATGTTGATAGCCAGACTAGAGATCCAAGGAAATTATAGTTCGTATACTACAATAAGCCTTAAAACCCCCTGAAGCTTATATTTGAATTTACAAAGTACAGCTGATATACTGTGTTACAAGGTACCAAGTCTGCAATTCTTGGTCATGATTCTTTCACAGCTTTTCCTAAACTGGAGACACCAGGCAATGCTACCATGTGCCAGACACTTCTGCTAGTTTTGGCTGCCAAAACTTGGAACCACCCTTCCAACACTGCAGCACCAGCTGTTCTCTGTACCTTTCCTTGACTGGACATCTTCACATGCTCATCTGAGCTTAATATGAAATTAATCACAGAATCTTCTTGTCTAAACAGTATCTTTTTGTGAGAGAGAAAGATTCAGAAGAAGCTGAAGGGTTTTGACAGTGCTGAATGTTAATATGAGAGCTGGTAACATTTTTGAGTGCTCTGGGGACAAACTGATGCTGAAAGACTATGCAAGCAAGCACTCAGGGATAAAGCCCAGAGGCTTTTGAAATTATTGAAGAACAGACAGAGGGCACCAGGGGGGCTGTGGAAATTCTGCTGAATTGCTCCCAGAGAGGTTGTGGAGTCTCCTTCTCTGGAGACATTCAAAACCCACCTGGATGTGTTCCTGGGTGGTCTGTCCTAGTCGGTCCTGCTTTGGCAGGGGGGTTGGACTAGATGATCTCTCTAAAGATCCCTTCCAACCCCTAACATTCTATGACTCTATGAAAAACTAATAGAGATAAATATGGGTTAAATGACAGAATGAGTTCTGCACATGGCACATGTACTCTAACTATTTTATTGTAGCTATACTGATTTTTAAATTACAATTCCTATCCACCTACAGCATTTCCTGTCTGTTTGTTTGGGGTTTTTTTCTTCTTGGACATAATATTCTTGATTGCATCTTAGATGCTACAGTACTTGCAGTAGGCAATTTACAAAATGTCATTTAAAACAAACAATGCAGTGGGATAAATACGGTAGGGACTAAGTGTTTATTTACTACTTTTCATGTATTTTTGTGTATTTTTGTGTAACACTTGTGGTGATACTGAGAGGAAGCTACTTTAATTATTCAGAGGAGCACAGGCCACATATTAGGACCATCTGGATTCCAGCAGTCCTTGGGACATACCAGAAGTATAGTATTGAAAAAGCTAAGTGGACTGAGTCAGCTTGATCTATCACAGACTACAAGATTGACATAAATTGTGTCACATCCAACAATTCTGCGAGGCTATTCAAGTGCCTACACAGTGCTCCCAGGAGCTCTTGTATCCAGAAATATGAGGCAAAGACACAAACCATTTTGTGTTTGTGCATCCCATCCTTCCACTGGATGGGACACAATCAAGAGTGCTGAAGGAGCTGGTGGGGGATGCTCACCAAGCCACTTTCCATCATCTATCAGCAGTCCTGGCTGATTGAAGAGGTACCAGCAGATTGGGTATCAGCCAACATAACCCCCATATAGAAGAGACATAAGGATGATCCAGGAAGTTACAGGCATGTCAGTTTGGCTTCGGTACCAGGGAAGCTGAATGAGCAGATCATCCTGAGTACCATATGGGGTACATGCAGGACAACCAAATGATCTGGCCCAGCCGACATGAACTCATGAAGTGCAGGTCCTGTCTAACTAACCTGATCTCTTTCCATGGCAGGGTGATTCACTTATTGGATGAGTAAAGGGCTCTGGATGTTGTCTACCTCAACTTTAGAAAGGCCTTTGACACAGTTTCCCACAGCATCTCCTAGAGAAGCTGGCTGCTCATGGCTTGGATGTGCACACGCTTTACTGGATAAAAAAACTGGTTGGATGGTTGGGTCCAAAGACTTGAGTTAAACGGAGTTAAATCCAGCTGAAGGCTGGTCCCAAGTGGTGTTCCCCAGGGCTCAGTGCTGAGGCTGCTCCTGTTTAACATCTTCATTGATGATTTGGATGAGAGCAGAGTGCACCTTCAGTAAGTCTGCAGATGACACTAACCTGGGTGGACCTGTCAATGTGCCTAAGGGTAGGGAGGCTCTGCAGAGGGATGTAGACAGGTTTGATCAGTGGGATAAGGACAATTGTGTGAGTTTTCACAAGGCCAAATGTTGGGTCCTGCACTTGGGACACAACAACCCCCAGCAGTCCAACAGGCTTGGGGAGGAGTGGCTGGAGAGCTGCTCAGCAGAGAAGGACCTGGGGGTGCTGACTGACAGCTGGATGAACATGAGCCAGGAGTGTGCCCAGGTGGCCAAGGGAGCCAATGGCATCCTGGTTTGTATCAGTAACAGTGTGACCAGTAAGACCTGAAAAGGGATCTTATCCCTGTGCTCGGCCTTGCTGAGGATCTTGAGTACATCTCGGGTACTGTGTGCAGTTTTGGGCAGCACAGTACAGGAAGAACACCAAGGTGGGGGAGAGGGTGCATATAAGGGTATGATTAGGCTGATAGGGGTCTGGGGACCACGTCTTACATGGAGAGTCTGAGGGAGCTGGGACTGTTCAGCTTGGAGGAGGTTGAGGGGAAATCTCATTGCTCTCTACAGCTACCTGAAAAGAAGTAGTGAGGCGGGTCTTGGCCACTTCTCCCTAATGACTAGCAATGGGACAAGAGGAAATGGGTTCAAGATGCACCAGAGGAGTTTCAGAGTAGATGTTAGGAAAAAATACTTCACCAAGAGTGGTGAAGGACTGGAACAGGCTGCCCAGAGAGGTGGTGGAGTCGCCCTCCTTGGGGGCATTCATAAAAGTGGCAGAAATGGAAATTTGGGAAATAGTTTAGTGGTTATGGTGATGTAGGACAGACAGTTGGACTTGATGATCTTGAAGCTCTTTTCCAACCTTGATGACTCTCTGCTTCTACTCTGCTTCTATAAACTGATTTACCTGAGACTGCAGCCACACAAACATGAGTCATCTTCTCCTAGACATAAACTGAACCTGAAAACAGAACAGCTGCATTCAGAATGCACCACCCCTAAGATGGAAACCCTCAAAATGGGCATCTGTGAGCCTCTGAACACAGTGGAGTTAATTCACAACCTGTGTTATCTATCTAGACATGAAAGAGAATATTAGAAAAGATAATATCAAAAGCACACAGCAATCAAAAACCTGTATTCAAGATCTGTGGTTTGGCGGGGTTTTTTTGGTTGGGTTTTTTTTTTTTTCTCCCCAAGGGGTGAAGGAGACAAACCTTCGTATTTATATATATAAGGTAAGATAAACAGCTGAATCAGTACTTATGGCCGAAGCCTGAAGTATTGACCCTTCATTTTCAGACTGCTAGCTCCAACAGGATGAAACACTGTCTGATCAATAGATGACCTGAAGTAAATTGGTTGTCCTTCTCCAGTATACACTCATCTAGATGAGTGTACCACATCTTTCATAATCGATATCCTCAAAAAAGACTGAGAATTAAATGAGTAAAGAGGCTAAAAAAACCTTTAAAGCCTTGCAAAGCTGTCTTCTCCAGTACTAGTGACAGGGAAAATGTTAAACATGACTGCTGGTTGCGCTCTATTTAGGTTTTTTTTAGATAAACAAAGAACTTCTGGCTTGCAATTGGAACATTTAAACTTAAAACACTACATTCAATAAAGCAGATACCAATACATTCTTTTAGTATTCTGGAAACTGGACATTTAAGGTCACATCATCTTAAATAACACTGGAAGTCTAAGCACAGAAATAAATTTCTGGGGGAATAAAGGGTCTTTCATTGTCTATGAAGTGCCTAGAACAATGTGTTCTCAGTCCCCAGTGTAATCAGTCAGTTCAGTATGATATTGCAAACAAATATAGCAGGATTCTAAACTAATTTTTATTGATTTTTTTAATAAAAAGCTCTCAAAGTATGACAGCGACATTTTTCCGTCTTTTTTTCCCTCCGCCAAACTGAAACAAGACACTGTAGCAGTACTTCTCCAGCTTTTTTTCACAGCGATCATGAGGTTTTAAATCCAGTCATGTGAAGGTTGAGCTTTATGAAATATAAGACAGTCCTACTTACAGAACAGGAATACTAACATCAATTTAATGCTTTTTCAGCAAAGGTATAATAGGGATAAGTCTTTTATTTTTTATGTATCAAAATCACATGTATCAAAATGCATATCTGAAGCTTCACAGTAACTCAAGTTCTACATCACATGAAAGTCTTGAGAAGCTATTAAGTTTTAAAAATTCCCTACATGAAAAGCAACTATTTACACTACTGAAGTTGTGTGTTAATCATGAAAAACAGAAAAAAAAATCATTTAATACAATGCAAAAATACTTTATTGTAGAAAAATTTTAAGACAGGTCTCCTAGCATCTCAACAGTTTTTGGATACTTATGAAGAAAACTTGTTAAAAGTACAAATAAATGCAGAAGCAGAACTGAAAATCTACACTTCTGATTTATCTGCAGCTCACAAGGTTTATAAGAAAATTTTAATAGCTTGTCTGCAGTTGTAGCAGTTATATTGCCTAAACAGTGCTCCAATAAGTTACATCAAATTGCAGCTGCATAAACATATTTACACACAGTTACATTTTCTCATTCACACTCCTTTCTCACAGGTGCAGCTTTTCCACTATGAAGTAACTACACTTAAGTGTATCTTATGTAAGTGCACACATTTATAATGTCACTTGTAAAATAGTCCAGATCAACCAAAGGGAAAAACTAACAGAATACTTTATCTGAACGAAAAATAAACAAGTGACATAAAAGCTGTAATTTCATCACTTGTACAACACCAATGTTTAAATTAAAACCACTGCCTCGATGTTACAGTGAAAGTGACTATTACAGCTTTTTTTTTTTTTTTCAAATGACAGGAGAAATGCACTTTACCAATACTGTTATAGTAATTACCATATTAACTTGTCTATAATCAAGGAAATAAAGACCTGCATTTCTCCCATCATTTTGAGGAATTCAAGCAGCAACCATCCAAAAAACACAATTACCACTATTTCTATTTCAGCCAGAGAATACAGGGAAAGTCACTTTTTCAGATTCATATTCTTACTTAAGAAAGCAGCAGAGACTTCAAATGTAAAGTACTGAACTAAAAATAATAGATCTCAGTGTTTTAAGATGAAGACCAATGTTTTGCATTTAAACTCATGGAAATTAAAAATATAACATCAACATTTATTGCAACTTTGTAAGTATTACCATATAATATGTGTGCAGCATAAATGTCTATGTGAAGAACATATTTATGTCATAGATACTGCATTTTGTTGTTCACTTTCATAACTAAAGAAAGTAGAAGATTCTCGCTATTAATTTTAGATCAAATTAGGTGATGACTGATGACTGGAGTGCTGACACATTTCTCGTAGCTATTGCAAATTCAACCTTCAATATAGAGTACTGTTCCCTTGCTTAGTTAAAGTTAACAGGAGAAAAACCCTAGAAGCCTCTTATGTATTCATTTTTTCTAAAGGATTTTCAAATATCACTGCCTAAACCTTCAAAGCCTAAAAGGGCTCCTCTACTTTTGTGCACAACCCACATCACACCATCACCTTTCCTCATTAGGGAAGTGAAATAAGCACCAAATCTTTAAGAAAGAGTTATCCAAGTGTTTGGGGTGAGTATTGCAAAAAGGAGCTTTTCTTGATTTCTTTGCTGCAGGCTTTAGCAAGGCACTAATGAAGGCCTGACAAACAAGGCAAGAGAAAATGCTATTTGAGCACAAACTCAGTGTTTGCTCTTTAGACTGCTTGCCTGCCAGAGGGTTACCCAAACACAGCTCCTGTAATGGGAAGTCAATCTTTTCTTGCTGTCTTCTAGCAAACAGATGTGAGCCTGGGAAATTCTCGTACATTCAAATAAATGAAGAACAAGGCCTTTCTTTTACCTGATATTCTAAATCAAAATCCTTGAGACAAATCTAAACTACGAAACAACTATGTAACGTTCACCTATATGTTCAGTGGGGTTTTTTTCCTGCTCTCTCTATCCCTTTTATATTATGCCATGGGATACTGAGCTGTATCTTCTCAAAAACCTGGTTTTGGCATCTTGTGCAGTGCAGATTCCTGGAGCCTCACAGTTCTGAGCTGTATTTTTGTCAACACAAAACTGTAACTGTACACTTTCCTGATCAATTTTCAAATAATAAATAAAATTCTAGAAAAGCACAGGGTATATTGAAGTTGCGCTACAGTTGTATTCCAAAGCTAGAATACATGATGTCCATTTAACAAACCAAATTTCTATAGTGAGATACAGATTTCCAATATCAACCTTATGTCTAGGATGAGGTACCTGAAGGCTTTCCAAACCTGATGCACCTCTCAAGATTTACATTCAATAAGTACAGCTGGAGAGCTATTTAAAGATCAAATTTAAGATTAGACTGCAATTAGCTTACTTCTGCTACAGTCTGCGATGCATGCAGCCAATTCAGTTATATATTATTGCTTTTCCCAATTACTACAGGCTACCCATTTTGTATGTACAATACACGCTCTGTTTCTACAAGTCTCATCGCAATTGGATTTGCTTCTCCACTGTTACATGAATTATGGTATCAGATTAACTTCTCGTAAGAATTAAGGAATCTGAAGAGGATCAGGTGCTGAAATGTATTTGGGAGTACAGTTTCTTTCCGTACCCATGATTCTCTGAGGATCATTAAGCAGCACTCCAGGACTCTGAGGCAGCAGGACTGATACCAGTCTTCCGCACAGGAAACCAGAGCATGGGAATCGGGAGAACACGAGCCACGTTTGGTCATTACAGAGTACAGCCGTGGAGAGATTTTTTTTATATCCTGGCAGAGAAGAGTGACTGGGTGTATGCCAGCAGTACCACAGCTGTACAAAGTCAGAACCAGTAAACCACCTCTGTATCAGACATGAAGACAGACATAGAGCATCTGTTGAAGACTTCTGGCAGCCCCGAGGCAGCAGCCGCAGCTGCGCAGCCTTTCTGTGGCTGGGAGCAAAGTTGGGTCTCTCTGCAACTCCTTACCTTTCAGCTCTCTTAATTGGGCCATGTGCCTGTCCCAGGGCACTGCTCATTTTTATAAAGCTAAAAAATCTGTTTACTGCCAAGCCATTGAACCTTTATAGCAGTGTTCAGATATTAAAAGTTTTTACTATTTTAAATCTTATTTAACAGAACAGCCTTGTTTAGTCTAGAGTATTTAACAGTCACCAGCCAGATGAGCAACGCATGCGTGAGATACTGGCCTTCCCAGCACAACTCGTGCCCCAGTCAGCTATTGAAAGCTAAAGAGCAGCTGCAGAAAGACTGCTCCATCTGTCAGGAGATACTCATCTTTGCATATACGCTTTCCAAAACAACTCAAGTATAAATCTGCCACTGAAAAAATGTTTCCCAAAGAGTTTGCTTTAGATACAAAGATAAGGGAAAAAAAAAAAAATAAAAAAATCTAACCTTGAAGAAAGCATCCCAATCAGTTCTGGAGGACCTGTTCTTCATGTTTGCATGACATATCTGCTATGTCTTTTTCCTCACAGTGAACAAAATTATATCACATAGACCTGGTTATAATACTCAAAGCCAAATGCAAAGCTATTGCCAGGCATTAGAAAAGAGCAGTATCTTCCCAACTTACCCATGCAGCTAAGGGCGAGATGTCAGCCAGGACCAGCAGTATTTGTGCACGGTGAGTAAAAACAGGTGACCCTGAGCTCCTTGGTTACTGGCATATTATAAGATGGGTGACAACAGCATGTGGTGCCTTTCAAGGGTAAGAGGGCAGGGAGAGAAGGGAACCTGCGATGCTCAGCCTGAGGTCAGAGGACAAGGAATTTCCAAGCCAGGCAATAATTTTAAAAGGCTCAAGTACCTATCACACAAACGTGTTAAGACACTATGCCACACACTTTGTCCTCACAGATTAGTTTTAATCCATATAAGTTTTCTAAATTCACCTTACCATGTATCTGCACTAGGTGGTTTGCTAGTGTGAAGATGTCCACCATGACAAGTAAGAATAACCATCAGGAATGGGGAGATAGGATTCTTTCAGTGGCACTGATTTAGGCCTGTTCATGTATATTATAGCATACACTGTAAAACCAATAGCTCTAGAGTTCATACTTAGCACTAAATAGACACTTTTCAAAAATTTTGCTTAAGAAAAACATGCAGTACAGAGAATGTAACTATAAAAGCAGAACTGCCAAAGGGATACGTATGGTGCAAAAATTCTGTTCTAAGTTTTCTATAAAACAAGTTATTTCTAAATGAATTTTGATTTCTCACATAAAAACAAAACAAAACAAACAAAACAGGACAAAGGCCTGTGTTTGAAATGCTTACAAACTGAAAATCCAGTGTCTTACATACAGGAATTTCTTTCATTAGGACAAGATGAAGAAAAACTCTGTGATTAGCATTCTAATTCAACATTAAATGTAGCTGGGTACAACTGGTAAAGCAACTGAAGGGACTTTCACAGGTTTCTTGCTTTCTTGTTGAATGACTGTACTTTTTCTTCAAGAGCTAAAGACAATAGTTAAATCACATCATTATCTTCTATGACTTTCTTCACAAGTGCTGCATTACTATTTGCATGCCTACTGTAAACACTGAGCAGAAGCATAGACACTCTTCAGAGTATCAATCAGAGTATGACTGAAATGGTCAGGCTTCTTGTGCACAGGACATGTCTAAAAAAAAGCTACCAACCATGAGGGGCTGGTTTGCAAGGCCCCAGGTAAACATGTGAGGGGCAGCAAACAAAGCCATATTCCCCAAAATCGGCATGGATGAAACACATGCATGCCTTCAGATGGAGGTAGCTCAAGAAGAAATTGTGCTGAATATTACTGAATTCTGTATATCACTTAGCAAAAGCCTCATAGACTTAAAAAAAAAAAAAAAAAAAAAAAAAAAAAAAAAAAAGAACAGCCAGGTCCTGTTAAATTTACTATGGTCACCCTCCTATTTAAAGATGGAAAGAAATACTTCTCCCTCAGGGAAAGGAGGCCCAGCTCATAATTTCTGGATTAAACCCATTACTATTAGCTGCAGAATGAATTATTAGTGACAGGTTCACTGAATTACATCTTTACAGAGGTCACTAGAGCTTCCTAGAAACCTAAAACTGCCATTGTTGATTTAGCTAATTAGAAGTGAGTTTTTTTAAAACATCAAAATTAGAGGTAAACATAATAAAGAACCTGTTTTAATACCCTAATTTAGTCATGCGCTGAAGAACAATACATTTCCATTTTCTTTGCTTCGAAGTCATAAGTGCTGCCATGCACCACTGTTACAGCAGCATTTTATATTCACAGATGCGAATGCAGAATTTCTATTGATATTCAATATGCTAATTTCTTTTAAAACTATAACACAAGAATAATTTCTCTGGCGAGTACACAAACCATATATTGATCCGCATGCTTAAAATAAAATTAAACAGAGGCTTAAAATAGGACTGAACAAAAGTTTTCACTATGCAAAATTATGTTGCAAAATGAATCAATTCTGTAAATATCAAGAATATGCAAAGAAACAAGATGTATAAAAATCTTCTTTTCATTCTTTATTACTGCCATTTTAAAGTTTCACTCAATTATTTAAAAAGGATCTAAGACAGAAATTGCTCAATCCTCCACTTTATAGGCTATGTTTAGTTCTCTTCAAGCTTCAAAGACTGCTAATAAACTCTGTTTACTGTTTCATGTAAAATACATATACAGAACTCAAAGTACAGCCTGTTTCCCCCCTTGCTAGTTAATTGACATAATAATTAGATTACAGTCTTGGTTCTCTTGCTTGCTTCCTCACTTCCTCTGGTCCTGTAATTTTTTTGTTCCTAGCTGTACAAAGGATGCCCTTGATCCTATCTAATCTAATAAACAGCTGATTAGCTAACTGTTTTAAGTCCCTGCAACTTGGTGAGAATCCTGAGCTGGAAATCCTTCAGATGTAGATGGCCATAAAATCCACATCTTTTTCTTGAAGTCATCATACAGTTGGCCCAGCAATCCTATCAAAGTATTGCAAGACATTCAGAGATATGTCTTCATTGCTGTTGCAGTGGAACTTACTCTTGGAGCACTGGGTACAACCTCTGCTCTGTAACACATCAACACACCTTGAGGCTTGAACCACAAGCAGTCTGGAGTGCTGCACTTGTTAATACCAAGTTCTTCATTCCTCCCCCATGCAATGAGGGCCTTCATCCCTGTTGTCACTCCTGAGTTCTGATCTCCTTTGTCAGAAAAACTTCCAGAAGCAATGACACTATCATAGTTAAAAGCATTTTGAAACCCCATTTTTTTTAACATGGTAAAATAAACTTCCTCAATTGTGCTAGTTTCTAAGGAGCTGAGGATTAAATGGTGCTATTGCTGAATTACTGGCAAAGAAATTGTCTGGGCTGCATGGGGCTTTGAGTAGCCTGGTCGAGTGAAAGATGTCCTGACCCCTGGCAGAGGAGCTGGAACTAGATCTTTAAGGATCTCTAAGGTCCCTTCCAACCCAAAGCATTCTATGATTCTATGAAATGCAACACCCCATAAAATGGTCACGGGTAAATCTCACACTAAAATAAGTGTTACCTCACTATCACAACTAAGCCACATTTATTAGTATTGAACAGAACTTCAAAAAGTTCTCATAGTTCCACTTGAAACAGATTTAAAACATACTCTGTTACGATTTATTTTACTAGTAAAAAGCTGTTATGCAGACATACTTGAATCTCACTGACGCTTGTCACAATTCTGTGGAACTGTGACCAAAATTCAACAGCTCTCACATACACTGAATCTGAAGTAGACTGATATTAAGTTGCCATTATGACACTAAACTACCAGAAGCTGCAGAGTTCCTGGTTTAAAAATCAGGTTAATATAAATACAGTTCCTTTAGTACTTTTTTTTTTTTTCTGCTTAATATCTTAGAAAGATTTGCTTTAACAATTAACACAACTTATGCAAAATTAGAGATGTGTGAACTGTGAGATTTAATATCACCTTTTGTTCAGGGCACATCTGCTTCTGAACAAAGTAAGGCAAACAACCTTCTTACTGCTGTGCCAGTTTCTCTGTCACTGAGGTAAAGAGGAAGATCACATTGTTCCATTACCTCCTGTCAGTGGGTTTAACTCCTTGGATGTCTAGGTAGAATAAATGACTTTACTAAAATAAGAATTTATTTGAATTGCTCCACTTAGCAGGATTTGCACATCAGTCTTAGTAAGATTCATCCAAGAGGGAGGGGCAGGTACTTAAATACATACTTGACCATCTCACAAGTAAAACTGCAAGATAATTAATACCCATTTAGGTAAATAAGCAAAATACTGAAAAATACGTAATAAAACCCATGCATTGGTCAAAATTACTCTATCTTCAAATACTAATACTCTGTATTTCACTAATACTAATATTTCACCATAGTTCTGAAATTCTGTGGGTCTAGCTTCCCTTGCAGCAACTAGCACCTAAATCTGAAGAGCAACTTGTGCTACCCTTCAGAACATGAGGTGATCTGAAATTCAACAGTCGGGGGCTGCACTGAATTATCTACCATCTGGAAATCATAAAAATCAAAATTGTACGAAGGATAATGAAAAATACTATTAAAACATTATGGTGATGGTAAAGCTTAAGAACCTTACACAGAACAAACTGGAAACCTGCCTTTTCTGATGACACAGAACTTGGAGCAAACTGAGTGAGAGCCAAGAGCCCTGAGGCATCAGATTAGGGTACTCAGCAGGGTTTCCTACCCGTGGAGATAAATGCCCTGGAGGCATATTTTATTTCCTTCTATGAAGAAATCCATATTTTTTTAACTTTTTTATTTGATTTTAAAAATAAAATTTAAAAACACTGAAATTATTTGCAAAACTACAGTTCCCTTTCTTCAGTCAGGTCTGTATTGTCTGTTTCTGAAAAACTGAGCACTGTTCACAATTAAAGGATTATTTGAAACTGTCTTGCATAAACACAAACCAAGTATCAGCTTAAGGAACTGCAATAGTCTTTTAAATAGGCTCATAAGTCACATGGCAAATTTTGGCAGAAACAAACTTTAGTCTTCAGAACTTACACATTTACATACTTGAACACAATGCCAAAAATCTCCCAAAGATAAGTGAAATACACCAGGAAAACTGGTTTTAATATCTAAAGAGTTATTCAACCTGAACTTAATTCATCAAGATAAAGACACTTTTTTTTTTTTTTTTTTTTTTTTTCTGTTCTGAGGACAGATGAACCTTTCTGCTCAATATCTAACAGCTGCTGCAAATAACAGATGCTGGAAATTCTTCATGAGATTCTACAAAAAAACCTTTTAGAGATCAAAATAGTTTGCAAACTAAAGAGCAAGGTTTCTATAATGAAATAAATTTCTATGCCATGGTTTTAATCTCAGCCTACTTCATATAGTCAACCCACATTAAGCTCTGCATTCATGTTCTCATACCAGCAGTAGTTTTCCATAAAAAGAATCGTTCACTTAGCAGTTCTAGTCTTTCCTCAGTAAAATATTAGTTCCTGTGACCTCTCAAAAAGTAACTGAGCAACAACATACTCTAGCCTGACAGAAAAAGCAAAAAACCTAGACAAGAATCAAAAAGACTGACTTTTCAAAACTGAGACTCCTTGTCTGTGAAACCAGGTAGTTTATTCTACACAGAGTAGTTCCACTTAATCTAAAAATTAAAATTGTAACCTTTCACCAATTTACTAAAAAGTTTTTTTCTGCCCACAGTTTAAGCCAAATACGTCTCAGCACTGGATCCCAAACTTTAATTTCCTTCTACTTCTGCTATTGTTATGCCAGCACTTCTAAATATTTACCCTTCCCAGATTCCTAAAATGGAATGAGCTGGGGTTCTTTTGTAGTGCTGATGATCTGCACAAACCCCAAGTAGTGGAGAAATTCTCACGCTTTCATGGGAAGGAACTGGATTTAGGGGACACTTTGGTCATGACCGGGTAAAGTAATCTTTAATAAATTTAAATTGAAGGGTCTTTCTAACACAGAGGGATTATATATATATCTTCCTCATATACAATGATAAACATTAAAGGCCTTAGTAAACATTCCTCAGAGAACTGCAGATTTACATTTTTCGTAAAGTGCAGATGTAATTAAATTGTATCTATATCTGGAAACATTTAGCACAAAGCTGTTGAAAATTATTTTATTCTACATGCTGCTTCTGTTTATCTTCCAAAAAGTTAAACTGCCATTATAGACAAGTTTTCAGTGAAAGTTTTAATAAAAAACCCAAGGAAAGATAAATAAAATGCACACATTTAGCAACACAAAAAAGGAAAACAATTTTATGGCTAGTGAATGTTTTGGAGTCTCTGAAGGGACAGCTTAGCCACTGTTATCAAGGGGGGAAGACAGCCTGGTCTTTGCTGGCATCACATGCATTCAACAAAGTGATCTACAAGAAAAATGCTTCATATAATATTAACTCAAACCCATAGACTAGCAGATTAAGCTACAGTAAATCTAAAGGAGATGTAAACATAGAAGATGTGGAGTAATCTGAGACAAAAGCACTTTTAGTTTCCTTCTTTTTGTAAGCACTGAGTTAAGTTCTACTTAACAGAAATCTGTTGCTAAGGCATTTCTTCCTCCTGCTGCAACAGAACAGGCAGAAGGCTAATTAAAACCTCAAAGCCATTGATCATGCCATCTTAGCTGAAACTGTGAATGAAAGTATCAATATTATTTTTTTATTTTAAAGTTGTTAAATTACACTAACTTGAAATCCCTCCAGAAAATCTTTGAGTACTAAGCCTCCTTTGTTATCAAAGCAAATATTTCTTCGTGTGTTTATGCCACCTGATAAAGTCTGATCTCCCCCTCTTTTGGCTGCTGAAAACTTGGGTGGTAAAAACTTAAATGAGATCATTATCCTGATATATTGCAGAATTCCTTAACCATCTGTATAACTGTGTGTAGCTACTGACAGAGAAGTATAATGAAACTTAAAATAAAATCTATTTTCTATACAGTGAGGAGCTACAGTGACTCAGTATCCCACTGAGAGATATCTTCCCACCACATGGGCAAATGAGGAAAAACGAAAAAGCAGAGGCTGCCAAAATGTATTTTTCAGTCTAAGGCAGCAAAATATAGAAAACAACTAATAATTTATAGAAAACCAGAAGAAAAAAATAACTTCTAATGTATGGTTGTTACTACCACACCCATTTCACACTGCTCTGCCAGCCTATTAATAACCATCTCTATGCTCCAGGTACAGCATCATTGGGACCTTTGCTTCTCATCTCCAGCTTTGATTTTGATATTTGTTTCTCCTGTTCCTGAATTTTTGTAATTACAAAATTTTCTGAATCAGCAGAAGCAAAAACTTAGAAGATTCATTTCTAGAAGCAGTAGTCCAGATAAGAAAGGAGAAATCTCTGCATCTGTCCCATGGGAAATCTTACTGTGTTGAAAACTTATCTGTATGAACACTATTATTGCAAAGTTTAGATGTGTAGGACAGCTTTAACATATAATCATTAAGTTTCTGTGGGCACACAGGCTCTGCAGACTGCAATAACCAGTTTCACCTTTTAATCATTGCAGTGATCTGCACTGATCCTTCACACCTTCCACAACACTCAAGTGCCAGGCACCATAAAGCTCACTGATGAGGCATGTCTTGAGTTTTCCAATTTAGACAAAGATTATTTCAAAGCTATTTATCCTCCTAAGGGAAATAGTTGGAAGATGAAATCAGAAACTTTGTTCATGAGGTTAGTGAGAAACTGTAACATTCAAAGTTGTCAATAAAATTATTTTGTTTTTACAGACTGACTTCACCGTGAAAATATTTCAGAAAACCCCCTCTAAATTATCCTGCTCAGCTGGTAATTTACAATAGAGTTACATTTAACCAATTTCAGATCAACCCAATCAACTACTTTAAACTGTCAGAAGATCACCAAATCAACACTAGATACTTATCACCAAAAACTGTATTTCTAAAGAAAATACTGAAAAACAGTGCTAGAACTTCTAACCCTTGAAAACAGAAATTTAAGAGAGTGAATACTGGAAAATGGTGGGTACTTTTTTTTCTTGATTTTTTTTTTACTTATAAAAGCTGCTTTAGAGCCACAAGATTAAAAAAAAAAACAAAACAAACAAAAAGCCCCCAAGAAACTATTTTGTATCTTTACTACTTAAAGCTCAGAGCTGAACACTTAGAAGTCTGCCCTACACCCATAATGAGGGGATAAAGTTACACTACCCAACCACATCTTCAACTCATCTGTGGTCTGTCACAAGTACCAGAACTCAAAACAACTGATCATCATGAAACACTTTAAATGCTGTTATCTTCTTTGATTACCTAAACCAGGCAAGTATCATAAATCCAATTTACAAAGCAGGTATGCCGAGGCGTATTTGATGTCATTAACTATAATTTGGAAATATTTCTCACATACTCTCACGTGCATCTAACAGTATTTAAGAAATGATCTTAGAAGACAAGACTTCTTTTAACTAGAAAAAGTAAGAAGCAGGAAGAAAAACTTAAGGCCATCAAGAGCCATACTATGTACACTATATATAATAGAGTGATGCATTTTCCAATGACCTGGTTCTGATATGTAAATACAACAAATAGGTTAACTTGTATTTGCCTTTGTCTGAAACTAAAAATAAAGGTATTACTGTTTTTCAGTCTCTGAAGCAAAATGACAGGTAAGAGAAAGAAACTAGAAGGCAAAAATATGAATTCTCGATTTACCTCATTCATGAGCAAGCTAAAAGATGTACCTTTTCTTATCAAAACTATCTGGAGAAAAAAGAATGCTTCCTAATAGCATTACTGGATTTTTTTTTTTCTTATCTGATAATGACAATAATACTAACCAGCTATACTGAATATTATGACTTTTCAGGGTTATAATGTGATTTCAGTATTATTAAATTTAACAGATACCAAACAATGGAAAATAATTCCAAAGTTCAATCAAAATATTATCTGTTTTTTGATACATCAAGTAACACAGCTGCTGGCTTTAAAACCAATAATTATCAGAAAATCTTGAAAAGCTAAAAAAAAAAAATAAAATTAAAATCATAACCTTTCATAATCCCATAACTTTGAATACCCTTAAGTGACCAAAGGTTAAATACTACTGAAGACTGGATCAAACTTTAAAATTCTTTGTTGCATCAAATTAGGCGCTTTCCCATTTACTAGGTTAAAAAGGGCAAATCTGACTTAAAAGCGCGAGGTAAGGTAGATAGCTAAACTGGAAAACTATAGTAGTTATAAAGTCATGTGAAAATGTTTCAAAGAAATATGCTGCTAACACTGACTAGCAAGGTACACATGCCCACCTTAAGCTAAAAAGCAGTTTTAAATAGCAGCAGTTTTAAAGAATAGCCACAGTAAACTTGCATACTGAGGAAGAGTATTAAAATGGGAAATATATATATATATATAAAGCTAACAGTTCTATATACATCATAACTAACATCAAGACACCAGGCCACAGATACAAGACTTAAAACACTTAATGTCTGATATTCTCATCAAAGAGGCAAAATATAACAAGAGAATAAAACACATGTGGAAAGAGGTGGCCTGTTCTAGGGCTATTCTTCAAGAGGAACTGAAGAAAAAATATGTTCAAGCTAGATAAAAAAAGAGAACACATTCTCAAGATGCAAATACTTATTGCACTTTTCTTCCATCCATCAGCACATTACACTTCACATCCAGTTTTCCTACAGTCTAAATTTTAAATCAGTGCTTTAATTGTCTCTAATAGCTAGAAGAGATGTTGCTTTCTGGTCCTGTATTAGTTGCCTTAAACACAAAATGAGCTGATAACTGCAACAGAAGCTTTCCCTATACAGAAGAATCAAAACCATGAACTTCCCAGAGCCTGCAAACAGCAATCCTTTCCTCCCTTACCCAGCTATGGGTGGGTATGACTCATGAGAAACAGCTGACTGGAGGCAGAAAGAAATCTCTGCTGGAAACCAGGCTCATGTGTTAGATTGATAAACTCAGACCAGTGAAAAACTTAGTTGTAACATTCCAAACAGGTTTCCTGGAGCAGAGGCACACTGAATTCAGGGCTCAAAGTAGAAAAGTTTTCAGTTTTCACTGCATCAGAAAGAAAAACAGGAAGACATTTCCTGGGGTTTTTAAAATTACTCTTCAAGAGCTGTTGTAATTAATAGCTGCTCCAAGCTGTAAAAATTGCAAGCTCAAAGGGCAAAAGTCAAAGAAACCCTACTGATTTCTCCCAGATTACTCACAGAATTAATAAGATCATTTGGAAGCAAGCCTTGGAGTTATCAGAAATCTCTCATCACATGTCCACACTGCTTACGCAGCATTGCTGTTTACAACTCTAATGAACTACAGCACCAAAGCAGAAATCTGCATGTAAAAACATATTCACCACAGAAGAAATCTATGTCAAACCACATATTCCAGTATTATTATTGATAATATAAGCAATTTTTCTCAATTATGCCTGACATAATAAAAAAAGTTGTCTTGAAGTGCCATAGAAAGGGCTCAATTTCAAAGTATTTTTAAAAGTAATAGTCTCAGGCAGGTAGAAAAAAACCCTGAGCAATTACACTTACATAGATGAATTAACCCTGATGTTTTGACATAGCAAAGATTCTAAGTATCACAGGGACTGAATGGGGCCTGTGCTACAAACAAACTCCTGCCAAGGAAGAAATTACAGTGTTTTCACTACAGGTGCCTTTTCACTACATTATGTTTAGGAACTATGGGGATTTTAGTCCAACCAGCGTCCCTGTTCATGTAGAAAGTTTAGGCTCGCACATTCTGAGTGCCTAGTTCTAGAAGGTCCCCCACATTATTGCCTATCCAGAATAAAAGAGACACCAAGCTGACTGTCTCCTTTCAGCACTCAAAATGGGGCTTGCAGGCTAGAAGCTCAGGCATCTACTGCAAATTTTTGATGGGAGGTCAACAGGAAACAAACCAGAACAGGTATGCCAAAACTCACCACCTTCAGGACAGCCTCTCAGTAAGGCCACAAAAGCAGGTCAGAACTGGGTGGAGATTCAGAGCAGACAAATTCTAAAAAACACAGAGCAAACCAGGACTTCCATCTGCCCTTAATGCGAAGGACTCAGTCACACACTCAGCACTGCTGGAAATACTACGCATTTGAAGGTAAATCCTTTCTTTCAGCCTTTTTGATTAAAGGGCTTGAAGTGGGTGAATTAGCCTAGGCACCACAGTAACATTACAGGAGAGCAGTGAGACTAATCATCATCATCATCAGTTTGGAACCCATGGATCTGGCCAAGATATGGGCTCAGAATAATAACAATTAAAAAACCTCCTTCCCTTCCTCAAAGGAAAAACCAAAATGAGGTGACTTAACTTGGCTTCCAATTTGAGAGAATCAGACTATTTGTGGAAGAGTTCTGCTGGCTTGATCAGTACATCATTGGAGAGTACTAAGAATATCAGGCATTCATTGTCACAGCTTACTCTGGAATACTTCCCTTCCTTCCTGTATCCTAGGCAATCCAAGGATTGCAGAAGACAGCAGAAACATAAAAGTCTTTTGCCAGTTACAGCTAGTTTACTTGAAATAGTTGTAGGCAGAACAAATCCAGCACAAGAGACAGAGGTAGCACAGAGATACATACATGCAAATACACATAACTTTCAATTTCAGAAGCTGAAGAGTAAGCCTGAATATAGAACAAGGCTGTCTCTCAACTGCTGCACACAGAAGTTCACTGTTCTGAGAAGAGTCAGCATGGCAAGCACATTGACCATTCCACCATGCAAACCTGTGCATGTACAGTGCACACTAGACAGAGCCTTAAAACAAGAGACATCTCAAGTCCTAAATCTTACTCTGTGATGCAGTTTTAAGAAATCCCGTGACACCATCATCTGCTATCTGGGCACTGCTGATTAACTGTCTGTATGCATGTGCTGAGGAGACTGCTGTCACACGCGAGATTTTGGATTCAACTGCAGCATCTTGTTTGTGTTAGTTTGAACTTTTGCCCACCCTTCACTGATTATGCTTTTTGAACAGGAAAAGCTTAATATGAGTTTTAGAAATTCCTTTGTCAGATGCTCCTTCCCCTCACACAACGAACTATGCTTTGGGGGAGGTGAGGGGACAGCGTGTGGTGGAAGAACGAAAAGAGAAAACAAACAAAGCTTTTCATTAACTCCCTGAAGAACACAGAAACATGGGTGCATATAATTCTGGTAAGTCAAATTACCAGTTACCTACGTGTTTTGTCCTCAAGAATGTACAAACAAAGGGTATCTGTTGCTCCCCCTGTACAGCTACAAGACCTACGGGTGGCTTCATGTCCTGCCTTGGACAATTTCAATCCACACCTAATAGGAGCTTTTGGCACCATTCTCCTATTTATAACACGTTCTCTCAATTATTGGTAACGCAAACTGAACTCGAGCAAGCTGGCAGCAGTGCAGTTCACCTGCCTGATGAACATTTGCTGCCTTCAGCTACCTTCAACTCTATACAAACTGTTCAGTACAGATTGCTTCACAAGCTTGAGCAGTAAATCACGGGGTGAACTGCCTAACTAATGGGACAGATGTACAGTAGTTGGTGATACTGATGGCAGCGGGGATGAAGCAGCTGGTTTTAAGTCGTGTAAGTAATGAAAGGAAATTACTGTCTTGGAGAAGTCATTTAAAAGCAATATATGCAACAAGAGTTTCCATTACCTGTAACTGATGGTCACTTTAATGTGAGTCATCTGTTAGTTTTCTTACAGAGTTTTTGCAGACTTGAAGCATTTTGATTAGTGACAACCTGGGTGTCTAAAAATGGGAAAGCTTTTCTCTGAATGGAGAAGAGTTTAAGACTGAAGTTATTCTCTGCACATACTTTGTTGATTGTTCACCCAAATCAGTCACATCAATCATATCACTGGAGTATTCAACAGTCCCACTTTCTTTTGCAAATTGATTAAACAAGTAGCTATTTAAATAATTGCAAGTATTAAAATACAGAAAAATTTAAATGTTTAATCTGAAAAGAAGAATATGTTACAAGGCACCAAAACACTACATAAAATATAGAATACATAGGTTCAGAATGTAACTATACAGTTTAGAGATTAGGAGTAAGAAAGTTCTCTAACATGCATGTTGATTATTTGTTGATCATTATATTCTATGTTGATCATTACTCCTCCAGGCAGTATCCACTAATAAAAGTTATCAGGCAACTTTTTCACTGCTCTTGTTAATAGAACAGATGTCTTAATTTCAGAACTGAGTCTCTGAATCAGGGATTTCTAGGCACAGAGGAGTCTGTTTCCCTTGCAATAAACCATCACAATGATTTTAATAGAAATCTCCTTTCTGCACAGGAAAAAGCTTTTACTCAGTAGAGGCCTCAAGAGTAATGGGAATGAATGTAACAGACTTGCTTTCAAGAATGGCCTGAAGTTATTTTAAGACACCCTAAAGATTACCACTGGTTCAGAAGACTCCCAAGCATATTCCAATCATGGCCTCTACTATGGATGTTGTGCTGGGTACAGAAAGCTACATGCTGCAGCAGGCTGAGGAACTCTAAGCATCTTCCCTACTATATGAAAATACAGTACTTTACTCAGTATCCAAAAGAGAATCAAACCTGTAATTTAAATAATAAAAAGGTAAATATTTGTGTGCTAGGTGATGGCAGATTTCTCATACTCTTAAAACCTGATTTATGTCAGGAATATGATCTCATGTTTATATCTTCTTCACTTAAGGTGGAAAATTAAACAGTACTATTTGTAGTCATTTGCCAAAATCCCATCTCTGCAAAGAATACTTGAGAGATCAGAACACAGTTTCTCATTATCAGAGTTACATGCCAATTAACACTTTCTAAATATTTTTTTTCCTATGAAATCCAGTTTTTCTTAAAGTTCAGAAGAGAGTTAAAATGCAATAGTTGTACTTGGATTGAAAGTAAACAGTCTGAATGAATTAACCTCTCAAGGGCAGGAAGGAATCTCGGTGCAAATTTCTAAGTGAAGTTGGGCTTGGAATTTCAACGAGGTAATTAAGTACAGACCACTTCAAAGTAGGACGTGTCTATACTAATCACTGGAATACACAGTATTGCAGTAGGGGTAAGTCAGTACTTCAAACAACATTTCTTTAAAATATGGATTTTTTTTAAAAAAATCTATACTCTACAAGTAACATAACAACAACAGACTAAGAGAATATTTAAGTAGGCCTGATTTTCATTTTTTCAATTAACATTATTTATGCTCATATACAAATATTTATTTCCAAGCAGCAAAACTTAGCTGCTGGCTCCAAATACCTTAACATAATTAGAATGATTTTAAACATTAGTCATGCCATGGTATGGTTCCTAATCTCTCTGTGCAGACTGCAGGATACTGCAAATCCAGTTTGTCTTCTCTCTGACTGACCTTGAGTAGTACTGCATCTAAACTCATCCTGTTCAAATTCTGAAGTGTGTGTCTCGTGTCCCTTGTCCAGCTCATGTCATGCATGGTACTACTTCTTTTGATGTATCATGTGTACCAACATCTCATCTTCTTTCTTCTGTCAGATAATTTTCTACTTTTCCACTCTCAAGCTTTTGGAGGCAAGAGAAAATATTGCTCTGTGCCATTCACATATTATATTGTCTGGATTGCCCTATACATTGATCATTCCTTATAAACCCTTCCTTCATGCTCACTGACTCTCTCAAAAGATTTTCAAGTCACAAATCCTCTCCACAAAAGCTAAGCTGTCAATATATTAATTTTATC
Source organism: Florisuga fusca (assembly GCA_038090715.1). NCBI lineage: Eukaryota > Metazoa > Chordata > Aves > Apodiformes > Trochilidae > Florisuga > Florisuga fusca. The sequence continues at coordinate 5,641,906 of JAAWXA010000022.1, forward strand.
CAGTTTGTCTGATGCAAGAGCTGGATTTACACCACTCTATTCCTTCAGCTTGAAAGTACAAATGAAACAAGTGCTTAAATCACAGTATCAGAGATAAGAATTGGCTGCTGGCCTTTAAGCTAGCTAATGTTGCAAAACAGCAGCTCACGTAAGGAGCAGGGAAACCGACCATTGTTACTGCAGAAAGAAGCTGCTGCTATCATTTAAGACAAATTTTTTGAGAAGGAGAGTAAGAAATTAATTTGTCTTTATCTTGGCATAGACTTCTTATTCTTCAGTTGTTGTTTGGGGTTGAATTTTTGTTTGTTCTGGTTTTGTTTTTTTTTAATTAACAAAGCTGCAGTTCTGAGTTTACAGATTAGCCCAGACAGATTTGCACTGAAAACACATTTTGTGGACTGAGGTGCACAGACTTAATGACTTGAAACTTTGCCTGGAGATGACATCAGTGTGTTGCAAATAGATTCTAGGTGTGCTGTCAAAACTGGGAGTACAAGCCAAAAAGCCCTGGCTACTTCTCTGGAGACCTAGACAGAAGGCAACATTTCACTTGTAAAATGGAATACACACAAAGAATATACCTGTTTTTTACAACACAAAGTATTTTGTTACATAGTAAAATAGGTCATATCTTCAAATTACTCCAAGAAGATTCAGGATGGGTGTTTTTGTTTTTAAACTACAAACATACACACTGTTTTTCAGTCATAGTTTGTTCAATGAGCTTCAGGAAAAATATGCCATATTCTGCAGATTTGCAAATTAAGAACATATGCTAGCATTATGCACACCACAATAAAAAGAGATGCCGTCTATTTAGCTGAATATCTCTTCCTGCTCGTGTACACAGATGGAAGCAGCTGTTGCCACTAAATATCTTGCAGAGCCAAAATGTATTAAAGAAACCCCGTTCCATTCTCCAGGTAGGACATTCTCTTACAGACTGCAGCAAAGCTGGATGGAGTAGAAAGTAAACACCAGTAGTGAAGGTGGGTTTTGATACCTCCTCCCCCCAAAACCTGCAACAAGCCATGAAAAGTTACTCATACAGCTTTGAGAAAGTAAAAGACTAATACAAATGTCACTGTCTCCTGCAGTTGCTAAGCCAAGCAGCAACAATCAAAGTGCATACTTTCATTTTAAAGCCCAGCATGAACAAAAAACAGGGCTCTTGAACTAAATAACTGAAACACGCAATTTGCCCAAATCACACTAACAGTAGGCTAAAAAAAGAGCAGCATCTGCAACACTGGCTTATACTGAAAAAATGAAGTGGAAGGATGAGGTAATGGAAAGAGGGAAAGCAGTTTATCACTCTGCTCTCTCCCCCCTTGTGGCTGCCTTTGAGCACTCAGGAACAGCAGAGGACTATGCTCCTACTCAGGACTTTTCTTCAAAAAAAACGCAGTACAAAGTCTCAGAGAAGTAACAGAAAAATCCAGATGAAGGCAGAAATCTGGCATTCCAGCACTCCCACTCCCAGCTTAAAACTTCAGGACAGACCAATTGGTATTTCACAGCCTGCTGACTTGCTGTACTTTCCATGAACCAAGAATGCCTAAGATATTTTAACCTAGTCTCTGCTAATGTCTCAGGTTAATCATGTTAAAATATTGTTTATGCAATCTTTAATGTCTTCTGTGGCAGTAGTGGACCATTAAAAGTGAATGTTCAAAACAAAAAAAGAAAAATCTCTTTGCTCCAGAAGATGATCCATTCTTTTTCTTCAGGATTTTAGAAACGGGTTAGTTTGGTTTGCATGTTTTTAGGCAGGTGTGAACCTACAGAAGAAAACTTAGATGTAAATTGTTACAGAAATAACACACTTCACTCCAACATCTATCAAATTCCAAGAAATCATTAGCAAGGGTACATACCTACTTATGGATTAGAAAAGGCATTACTGCTTTCTGTAGCACAGAATTTCTCTTGTAATTAGCTACAACATTAAACACTGCTCTACATAAAACTGCAGGCACTCTATTTCTGTGACTGAAAATTAGGAATAACTGCACTAAATCAATCCACAAGACAATTGTTTTCTCAACCTTAAAAAATTACAACATAGCTGATTCTTCAGAAGAAGTTTATCGCTGCCACAAGTGACAATTTTATGGGTGTCACAGCCCCACAGGCCTCTGCTCACCCCAACCCACTGTGGGACAGGGAGGAGAAAACCCACCCAAAGGCACCTTAACTGAGACAAGGAGAGGGAGGTTTGCATTCCCCAAGTACAGTAATAGGCAAAAAACAGACAAGTTGTGAAGAAAAAAACCTAATCTACAAGAAAACATGGCCAGATCTTAATACCTTCCCCCCAACTCCTCCCTATTCTTCCCAGACCTGAATTTCCTCACTGCTGCCTCCCCCTCAGGGCACAGGGGATGGGCAGTGGGGCTTTCGGGTCAGTTCCCCACATGGTGTTTCTGCTGCTCCTTTCTCCTCAGGGGGAGGACTCCTCACATTCGTGCCCTCCTCCAACGTGGGGTCCCTCTCACGGGAGAGTCCTTCCGGAACCCCTGGGACATGAGTCCCTCAGGAACTGCTCCAGCCTGGGCTGCACACAGAGTCATGGCTGCTTTGGGAACAGCCACATCCTCTGACATGGGGTCCTCCAGGGCTGCAAATCCTCATCTCCCCCTTCCATGATCCTGGTGACAGTTTCACATTGGCCCACCTGTGATACTTCAGGGGCTACAAACCCACATTTACCCCGCTGTGATCCCTCAAGGACTGCCCCACCACACTACTCCATGGGCTGCAGGGGCACAGCTGCCATCTCACCACAGGCTGCAGGGAAATCTCTGCTAGGGCACATTTCCCCCTCCTTCTTTACTGACCTTGATGTCTTTCCTCTGGCATTGCTGTAACCTCCACCTCTCCAAAATTTTTTGCATTACTATAAAGTAAATTTGCAGAAGTGGTTAGTGTTGGACACTTTTTCCCATCATAGCACTGCTTTGCAATTAGGTGACTAAAACTGCCATAGCATACCCAAAGAACACATAGAAATGGGTACAGTCAGGCTCTCTAGGCAACCTGTTCAAGTGTTCAATCATCTTCATAATATAAAAAAACTTTGTTTCAATTGATTTTATTATATTTTTAATTGGTGCCCATTGCCTCATTTTTTCACTGGACCAGGATGCAAATAGCATCACAAATGAAAACTGCTACTCAGAGCTACCAAGAACAGAAAACTGTCAGACTAGCAAAAGAAAAGATTTCCAATTTGTAGGTACTATTGTATTATTTTGCTTGGAAATGTAGGAGGTAAATATTCCTATTATGCAACTCAGTCACTGCCCCTTTAAAGGTGTTAACCAGGTAACGTAAACACAGAAAGCAGGAAAGCACATACATATAAGTTCTAATTGCAAGTTTTACTCCATTTTCTGTCCCCTAAAACCCCCATATATTATCCATTTCTATAGAGAAACTCTGCCAGTTTCTTCACCCAAACCGTTGCACTTTTCGTTGCATCAAATGAAAAAGGTTCCATTCTAATTTTCAAATTAATCACCTCCAGACTTCACTCCATCACTTATATAAGCAACAAAGGAAAAAGAAAAAAAAAACCCAACTCAACCCAACAAATCCATAACTCAAAAAGTAACAGTTTTTCTTCCAAGTACATGAACAACGTTTAAGTCAGACTTTGACACAACCTTAAAAGGCACACCTGCCTCTACTGCAGGACCTCTTCCTCCACAGCTTATACCCAACTTCGATCTCGCCTACCATTATAAATGATGTTACATTAAGTTTTCACCACTGCATTAGGATGCATTTTTGCTTACATCATATTTTAACCCAATTAATTCACTATAAGTAATTACATGATCAGATATGACAATCATTAAAGAAAAATAATGAAAATAATTAAAAGATCCAGTGAAAAAAATTCTCATTAACTTAGCTGCCTTTCAAATCCAATTCTAATTATTCACTTGATCAGACCTCATTTACAGAGTCGGTTACTGTACTGGTAAAATGCAACTGAAATCTGAGACCTCCTCATCGCTGTTCTTGATTGATTCCTCAGGTCCCTCTCGTTCCTGTCAGTGTTGCAGCATCTTTATCTAAGGATCCTGCTTTCATTCTTCTCTGCCAGCATCAAAAAAACTGATTGCCAATCATGGCATTTCCATCTAACCTCCACCTTACCCTCCCTAATAAAAAACAAACAAAAAAACCCAACACTTTTCATTCTGACTGTAATATGTTCCCATCTGTCACTGTGTAAACAGGAGGAACTAAAGGAGGAGGTCTTTTGGACTCTAAGAAGGGATGGAACACAAAGGGAGAGATCTATCCCCTCCCATTTCCTGCCATACTCTATAAAAAAACTGCGGAAGTCACCAGCTCCTCCCTCTTTTTCCTCCCACTTCCTGCTGGCAGTGCTGCTGTTTGTTACCACCAGCTCACCAGGTGCTATCTATTGGGTTATATATATATATATACACACACACACACACACACACACACACACACACACACATACACAATTTGGCTCAAATTTAAATTTTTCTTTTAATTTGAAATACTGGAAAGTCCGAAATTTAAAAAAAGAAAAATGAGTTTCCAAATGGCATGGGTGAAAGACTTGGTATATACTGCCTTTTTGAATTTACTCATCCATGCATGTTGTTTTTTGTGGTCCCATCTCCCAGCCATGTTTCTATCCTACACTGTCAAAACAGTGGTTTCTGTGGGAATTAGTTTGGTTGGGAATTTGGGGGCTCTTTGATGAATGTGTTCACTATGCAAAATGATTCTGTTCCTTTGAATAGCGAGTCTGGAGGCCTCAGTGATGGTTGGTGTTACTTGTTTTGGTTATTGCTGTGCCTGAATGTGTTCCAGGGGTGGAACCTGTGAAGAACACCAGCAAAACCATCAGACAGACCAGGAAAATAGTGTTTCAAACAGATTTAGACTGGGAGCACAGAGGTGAACTGTTCTTAGCTCTCTGGGCCCATGACACTTCAGATCACCAAGGGCGAGATGCAACGTACCAATGGGACTGTGACCCAGTGGTGGCCTTAACTTTAGACATTATTACATGGGTTATTCATGATTGTGATGTATGTACAGCAATCAAAGAAGCTAAACAGTTAAAACCTTTGTGGTATAGGGTAAATACACCCTATATTGGTGTAAATACAAGTCCGGAGGGCCTGGCAGATTGCTGCCATCACACTCCCTCAGACTCACCAGGGTAAGCGCTCTGTGCTCACAAGGGTTGAAGCAAGCACTGGGTGGTTGGAAACGTACCCTGTGCCTCATGGCACTGCCCCTAACACAGTTCTGGGGCTTGAAAGGCAAGTGTTGTGGTGGCATGGTACCCCAGAGAGGATAGAGTCAGACAATGGGACTCATTTCAAAAACCATCTCAACAATTGGGCTAAAGAGCATGCTGTGGAGTGGATATACCGTATTCCCTACCATGGACCAGCATCTGGAAAAATGTAACACTACAACAGCTTGCTGAAAACCACCCTGAAAGCAATGGGTGGTGGGAATTTCAAACAATTGGGATATGCATTTGGCAGAAGCCACCTTGCTAGTTAACACTGGGGGATCTATCAATCAAGCCAGTCCTGCTCTGTCAGAGCTTTTACATACTGTGGATGGAGTTAAAGTCCCTGTTGTGTGTGAAAAGAACCTGTTGGGAAAATATGTTTGGGTCTATCCTGCTTTGGGCAAAGACAAACCTGTTCGTGGGGTTGTTTCTGCTCAAGCTCCAGGACACACTTGGAGGAGGGTGGGGAAGTCCATTGTACACCACAGGGGAACTTACCTGTAGCTGAGAGAATCTAGTTTCACTTTGTATCGTTTTAACTGTTTTACAATAGTAATTAGTTGTATTACAGGATAATGCACTGGTGTCCAAGAGTCTCAGGAAGAGCTCGCAGCATGTGAGGGCATCAACCCTGACAGACCCTGTACCATCTGTCTTGCTTTGAGAAACTGCCATGATGAGCATCTGCAGCCTGGAATTAACAAAAGTCTTGTTTAAAGACAGGGCATCACCAGGTCAATGAGTATGGATCGAAATGGAATGGAATAAGGGTTGGAAATTATTCTGCCACAGTTTAGCAGTTTGGGTAGACTACAAACCTAGGACAGAATTCCTCTCTATTCCCCCTCATACGCAAAGGGAAGATAAAAGAGGAATAAAGACTGGAGACATGAATTTGGAAACGGAAAACAGGTAGATACAGATTTTACAAAAAGAAGGGAAAGGTAATAAAGGGTGAAGTAAGAAAACAATACAAATACACACACACACACAACCCAATAGATAGCATGTGGTAATGAACAGCAGGACAGTCAGCAGGAAGCGGGAGGAAAAAGAGGGCAGAGCTCCTGACTTCCTGATCTTTCATAAAGTATGGCAGGAAATGGGAGGGAACAGATTTCCTCCCTTTTTGTTCCGCCCCTCTCAGAGTCCAAAAGCCCTCCTTCTTCAGTTCCTCCTGTTCAAACGGTGACACCATCAGGTGATGGGGAGAAAAGCCCTATCTGTACCAAGAGCCATTGGAGTTACAGAACTACTTTACCTTGCAAAGAAATGGAGTTCACCATTCTAAAAAACTACACAGAGAATAACTTCCCAGAGAAGTTAGCCGTTGTTGCAGAGTTAAGAAGCCGACGCTATATTCCCACCTTACATTGTCTTCTCCTCAGCTGCCTGCATCTCATGCTTTTGCATACATCATCCTCATTTTCTTCTCCCACATCTCAGGTACTATGAGCAAGAGGCAGCATATGGCATATGCTGCATATGGCTTGTGGAAATCACAAAGCAAGGGAAAAAGAGCAAAGCCTTATTACAGCCAGATGCTGTTCTTACTGAAGCTCCATACTCAGGAGTCTCAGAAAGAATATTGCTCCCACTTGCAGCCTTACAGTGGAGAGAAATCTATCAGAAGCAAGCTGTCTGCTCATGACAAGAGAGCATTCAATAAAAATCTAAATTTAGCACCATGATATCTTTGAAATCAAACAGCCTTTAAAATTCACTGCCTTTAAAATTCACACAATAAGTATAGAATACAGCAATATTTACTGTATTTAATATTTACAATATTACTGGCACTGCAGATATTTATGGTTGATAGGAACATTTAGTTGCTTATAACATTAATGCCAATTAAGATTACTAGAAAAAGAGATGAAAAACCTGAAGTTTAAGATCTCAAGTTTTTCATGTCTGTGGCTCAAATCATAACAAATAACTTCACTTTAAGGTGGTAAGATACCTTTCTGATAAAGATTCCAGCCCTATCCCTGCCCTGGTGCTCTTCAGCTCCTGAACTGAGATGCTTCTATTGGCAAAGGTGACAGAAAACCCTTCTTCCCTGGACACCCACACATTAGGTTATATTTCTCCCTGGCTGACTCAAAGTTGGACCTAATGCATGACAGAGCTGGTGCAGGGAGACAAAGCCATCACGCTGGCTTAGCTGTAGTGTGCAACTTCACCCCCAGAACAGGAAGCATTTAAATGCTTGCTGAAACATTTGTCTTACTGTTGTGTTTCAAAATGACATAAAGGTGAGTGCCTCTTCAATTTTTTTAAAGGAAGCCTCGATTTCTAGTACTGACTAGGTATGTAACCATTTAAACAGCTAAGCTTACCCCATGATCAATTCCTTCCTACACTATTAAAAGAAGACTGCCTCAGCAGACAGATTCTACCAGCCACCTACAGCAGCAATTTTTACAGTTCCTGAAGCTTCTGGCAGTAGCTGATACCAGGGATGTCACAGTGAGCAGCCAGGTGGAACAAATCAAATTAAACACAGCCATTTCTATATTCTTTAAATGCCTCTCTTTGTTAAAGACCTACCTTATTTTCTCTCACTGCTTCTCCCCAGAAATTCCATGTTTTCTTTATTCTTCCTCAGCTTGGTGGATTTTTGGTTTTGTTTTTTTTTTTAACTTTTAAATGGTGCACTCTTGCTTCCTTCTTACTCAGTTCCACTATGGTTACTAGAACATTGTTCCTTCTATAAATATCAACAGGTCTTATAAAAATCAGGACTTCTTTCAGGCTGCTCACTACTATCAATGCCCAATACTCTGTCATCTCTGTCTCATCCTTATTCAAACTGCCAGAATATTAAAACAAAGTAGCAAATACATTGATAACAGCAGAGGGACATTGGGCAGCTTTCACTTTATTAATAAGCTTTTCAATGCCCTACGTTAGATTTTAATTTGCTACCAGCACCAATTTAATATTCACTTTCAATATCAAGGTTGTGTTGCTGCCAAACACCAGTAAGTCCCAACTAGATACTCAAGAAATTAAGTTCTAAAATCAATATTTTTAAAATACATTTTTAAAAAACCTCTAATGACTCTTAGAACAGGGGAGATGTAAAAAAAATAAAACTGGCTGACAAAGTTTCAAATCACAGCATCAATGATGTATGAGCTTCTAGCATTCAACTTCATGTTATGATTTTTATCTTCCTTACACTGAACGCTGACAAACTATGCTGTCCTTCAGTATTCAAATTCTTATGTACTGAACAACACACAACCAGTACTACCAAAAACCTTCAGCTCAGGCAAAGTATTTTGTTTAACAACAGAACACAGTAAAAAACTTCATTATGATCTTGTGATCAGCTAACTATTACATGGCCTAGCAATGAAGTTAGATAAGCATGAATATGGTATTGGATTTCTAATTTGCAGCTACAGGTACCAAAGTAAAAATGCATTTGCATCTGTTCCATTATTACTCAGCATTCCATATATGTGAGAAATAAGCCATTCCTTTAATTCAGTCTCAGAACTGCAGCTATTCCCTATAAGCTTTAATAGACAGGACAATTCAGCTAGAACAGCCTAACAGTGAAACCATAAAATTAATATCCCAATGGTGAAGCCACAAAAGAAACATCCTAGAGACAGAATATGGGAGAAAAGGTAAGGTATACTGCCTTCCAGGCCCTTCCCAGAAGAGCAGCAACTTCATGTTGTTCCACATTCAGATAAAGGTTTCATGATACACACTGAACAGTCCCCTAAAAATCCAGACCACTTTACTATGGTTTTTTATATGTTGTTGAACATCTGTTCTATTATTTCCATTTACAGTATCTTGTGTACAATATATCCTTTTTTACTGGCTTTCTAGGGATTCTGTAACTTCCTTTAGTGAGTTTTGAACAGAAATCTATATATTTTACAACCTCACTTTTACCCAAAGCGGTAGTTGTGAAATATACAATCATTTAAGTTCAGCTTGGCTACACACATTTTACATAAGAACATTATTCCCTAAAGGGCTGTATGTAATACCAAGTAAACATACCAACTGCAAAATTAGGATGAAACTCTCCGAAGCTACCCAGACCACCAGATACTCTCAGACTGTTTTGTGCTTTTGAAAGAGATTTCTGTAGGAACCTTGTTTTCACCAGTCAGTTACAGCCAAATCACTGTGTAACTACCATTATACTGTGCAGATTCACTCATCAAAATCCACACCTGTTCTGACAGACAATTCAGTAATTCCAACTGAGCAGTACTTTTTTTTTGTATCAGAAGTGCTATTTTGCTCTAGCTTATTACTATCGGTTCCCTATGACCTAAATGCAAAAAAACCCACCAAAAATTTAAAATTATTCTGCTGACCACCACTATTATCATTCTGTGTACCCAGGCCAAGCATCAAGCACAGGAATCCAGTCTGCACACAATGAAGCCGTAGATATCCAGTCCCTGGCTCCTTGAGGCTGCCCTGATCACTCAGAACATTTCAACAACTTCAGGAGGTTTTCCATGAGACATTACTGTGATCGCAGCACTATATAGAATAAGTCACCCACATCTTACAGCATGCAAAGCTATGAATATTTTATTTGCCAAAACCAAGCACATTCACTAATTTGAGACGTCATTTATTTTTTATTGACATCTTCTCCCAATATTTTCTCCATGAGTATGTTTTAAAATTAGATCTCACAAGCAACATGTAAGTTCATTGCCTTAGAAGCAGGATCCCATTTTGTACAAGTTTAAGATACAAAAAAAAAAAAATCCAAAAAGCATACTGATTTCTAGGGTAGTTCTCTTTATTAATTAAAAAAAAGATCAAAATGATCACATCTCAAATAACAAACAGCTCTGTAACAAAGCAGCAACCTGTAGTACAGTGTGACTATGTCACTGTCTCCTGTCTCCTTCTAGCAGGTAATTCCATTTTATCAATGTAAATTTTACAGGAACTACCTTCCACTCTCTTCTAGAAGTTTTCTTGTTTTGTAATACTCTGGAAACCCAACATCTTGCTTTGAAACAGTTTCATAAAACTCGCCTCTGAGTTTGTGCAACCTTGCTGGAAAGGTATTTAAACTGTACTGTCAGTTGCAATTTGGTTAAAATACTCCAGGATCACTCATCAGATAAAAGTTTTGTTTCAGTTACAATACTAAAGAAAACCAAATGTCTAAATTTATTTTAGCCAGCCTAATGGTCTGGGGACTCTGCTTCAGAGGAAGTTCTGAATCAACCTTCATTTATCCAACTGAATAGATTAGTTTTACTCCATGGTACAGAGATATGCATAAAACCTTTTAAAGATATGATTATAGGAGTGTTTCAACCACAGATTTAATTAAGGAGGCCAAATTAATTGCCTCAATTTTACTGTTTTCTATTAGAATACAGCAAAACTATGCACTGTTAGCTGCAAGCTTACAAGGTTCAATTTGCAAACATATTTAAGACCTGGAAATGATACTATTCTACAGAATAAGCTGCTATTCAACAGAATAAGTTATTGCAAACTGGATGTTTTTACTATTCAAGCAAGGTACACAGTTAGACCCTGCCCGAAGTTTGTCTTAAACTCCCTGCTTGTAGAAGATTTCACTGTCTTGTGCAACTGTATACCTAAGTTAATACATGTGCAACATTCAGTGAACACAAGAATATTCCATGTGGAAATCATAGAATACTAAATCAAATACTTCCTACAAAGTAGTATTTCAGCTACAAGTCATGACATCCTGCTGCTGGTTTAATCCATACCCTCTACAATTAAACCAGCAAATCCTATGCTTGTTTTGTACAGGCTTAGCAATCTACAATTAGCTGATGATTCAGCAGCATTTTATCCATAAATCCATTTCAGAATGCTTTCTACATACTTCTCCACAGTAAAGAACATTAAAGTTCTGCTCAAACAAAATCAGCATAGACTGACACAAGTATCTACATTTTCAGTGGCAACACTGTCCATCATCACATGTGTCTGAAGATATTCAGAGCATGCACCACCTGTTTCCAACCAGCATTCAGACTGTTCAGCTGCATGATTAATGACAGCTGCTAAAAAATCTGCAGTATAAGGAAGGGGGAAGTTTAACAAGAGCCATGTAGGACTGATGCAAGCCCAAGTCCTTTACTAAATATGACTCATGATAATACATACAATACTCTAATAACGTATATTTGCATTTCACAGCATTCTCTTCAAGACAATTATAACTCAAAAGTTAACAGTTTCTTGGTCTGCAAGAATGCCAGAGTCTGTGTAACAACTGTTCTAAGAGATGAGTGAACAAGCCTTCTTGCACTTCATAGGTGTACATACTTGAGAAATTCCTAGCACACTCTCCAGCACCCATCCCTAACATGTACACGCATGCTATTTTGACAGGGATTGTTCTGTATAAAACAGAAGAAATAACCTGCTTGAGATGCAAAACTAAGCACACAAATTCCTACCCAAAAAGTTGAGATTCAGTTGTTGAACTGAATTCAAATCCAATTGTTTATTCCCTAAAATATAAAGACACTTATAGAAAGAAATAGACATACAGAAAGAAATTAAGACTACAGACCATTGGCTACCCAGAAAGTAAGCTAGTAACATGAATTCTAGACACATTGCCACTTTATCTGAAAGTGGAAAATTTACTTATGAACAAGGACATGCTTTCAAAACTAAGCAGAACTGTCCCTGTGAGGAAATCCTTCTTTCTAGCATACCAATAATTGAAGAGTAATGTTTTATATGCTTATTTTGGAGTTTCATTAAAATATCACATGCTTACATCAATTAAACCAATTTTGTGTATTTAAAGAGGTTCCTGTTACAGAAATTAGAAGACATTTCTAGTATTAAGTAGCTGATAAATGTTCTCATGCGAGTAACAGGAAATTAGTAATAAAGGAAAAAGGGAAACGTTATTACACTTGTTTGTAAAAAAATAAAAACAAAACACTAACACAAACAACAACCTAACAAAAAAACATTCGGTGCACAACTTTGAGGTTTATAGGTGATGGTCATCACATAAAGAGAGCAAGCAGCTAAGAATTCTCTCAGATTTTCAACTAAACTATGTCTCAAAAGCAACAGCCAACATGATTTAATACCTCAGCAATCTATATGGGAATGAAGATGTATGGTAAGGATAAATCCTTATTCCTCTTTCATTTGTAAACCCACACATCAGATCTTCACCACATTGAGAGAATCAAGACATTGTTTGTCCACATAAAAGAAATAACGATATAAAAGCAGTATGAATTCAACCACACCCTTCAAGAAACTAACTATAAAAATACCATTTCTCAGTATGAATTTTCTCAAAACCTGGCAGCCTTACAGAAAAGCCCTATGCATAGCTCTAGCCAGCAAAGAAGTACTCTTTGAAATTTGAAATAGATACAAGAATGCCTTCATTTATTAAACTAAGCATACCTACCTTAATTTATATCAGGCATTCAGCACAGAAGATTATTAAAGAGCATGGAGATCAAACAAGCAGTGCCCCCAGAGATCAAGAATAACAAATCTCTGCCACAGCACAGTTGGAGAGAAGTTCAGCTACCAGCTACTGTTTGCACAAAGGAGCATAGAAGTGCAAATCATGAGCTCTCACATGACTCCCACACCCCATCTGCACACAATGGTAATTTTAAGTTTTAAATCTAGCCTGTGGTTTGGGACAAGCTTCTCAAAAGTGAATCTGCTGAACACATTGGTTACTCTCTTATAGGAAAATAATCACAACAAAAGAAGATTATGAAGTAACAACAATACTGACAAATTAAGTATCACAAATTCAGAATACTAAGGCTGATATTTGTCTTAACACAAGCTTCAATTTCCCACATGAGGTATGCAATCTTTTATGTGAACATGCTCTAAGAGAAAAAAAGATGAATATTAAGTTTTCTCCAGGGACACACAACCTAACACTTTGTATCAACTGAGAATTCTCTCTTTAATGCCTCAACTACTTGGTTATTTAGTTAAAAATATACCTCTTATCACATGAACTGTTCCAGAACAGTGATAGGGAGGCAAGTAAAGCTTAAGAACGAGATGGCTTCACTCAGGTCCCTTCATACCAACACATTCAGCCATTCCTTTTGGAAAAACAGAACAGCATCCTGAGTTAGTATCTCATTTTTTCCCCTGACACTCTGCATCTGTGGCGTTTTCTCACTGTTCATTAAAAGTTATTCTGAAAACATTTAACAGAAGTAGCTCCATGAATATTTAGAATCTTGATGGCTGGCAACATCAGCTTTGGAAACTAGCTACTGGGTCATGCCAAGAGAATTGATGGAAAATGAGGTAATCCATCTGAAGTATATATACAGTATATACTGCTTTGGGCTTTCTTCCCCTGTCACTAGCCCAGGTGGCTTTTTCTGTCTACAGCACAAATTCCAAATATGGAAAATATACATATAAGATGATCAGAAAAAAACCACAAGGTGGCTTTTACCTAGAAATCTACTTGGAAAGTAGGCTTGAGCTGCCATAAAAGCAGACTAACCCAAGAGCACTGGTCTGGCGATTACCAGCAGAGATACTTTGTTATTGTTGAGAGAACCTAATGAAATAAGCACAGACTGCAAAAACCATCCATCCCCAAGCACTGTCATTTTCTAACATCCTGCTGAAATTGCACCTTGGTGGTATATGGGTTGTAACGGAGTCAGCAAGGAGAGCAATACTGTATCAGGACTCAAAACTTGAAGCTAGAAATTTATTTCTCAGCAATTCTGGTGTCAATTCTCACAACTTAATTTAATTCTAGTCATCTGATTCTAGCCTCTCCAAATCCATGCCAACTTTCTTTGCAAAGAAGTTGGACTTGTGTCAAAGAAAACTAGACTATATCTTGCCTCAGTGCTCTGCATTCCCTGACTCCTGAACGGATGTCTGGCTACCAGGAAGAACCCAACTTAACTGTATCTACAAACAGATGCAGAAAGCAGAGAATATGTTTCAAATTTTGAATAGAAAATGAAGATGCTTAATGATGGTGGCTAAGTGGTATTTATCTCCCATGAATTGCTTGAGATATTTTGCACTACATCTATAATAGCAATGAAAGGGCTCTTCTTTTAACAGGCACAGGTTATAACACATACATCTCTGTACCTGTCACTTCACAAAGACACCTCTCTGGCTACAGCTATGGATATTAAACCCATAGAACACCTTGTTACCTCCATTTGGAAGCCCAGATCAGATGTACTACGCTAAAATTATCACACTGAGGGTACTGTGTTTACACATTTTAAAATACAGAAGACACGCATTCATACAGACATTTCAGGTTTGTGGAACACACGACATAAAACGATCACACTTTTGTCAAAATAAGCTTTATATGGGAGAGAACTTGAAAACATAATTGACGGTAGAGCTATTATGGGAAGCAACTCATACAAAGCACCATGCTACACTGGTAGAAGATAAAAGATCACACCCAGGCTTCTCCCTGGCTCAAGATACCTATCTTCACTCATGAAACATAAAGCGACAGAGCCATCGTGGCTGTGGAATTCTGTAATTAAATTTAGCTCTGCTTGTACACAAGCTCAATTTTACAACGAAAACTGCTGTCTATTGTTACTTTTGCCCCATTAAAAGTGGTCATGTATGGTTTATAGAGCTGCTTCTCTAAGAAATATTTTTCTTCTTTACTAGTCCTCCACTTTCCATATTCACCTTTGTGAACTGAACAGAAACATACTTCAGGTGTTGTAATATGCAAGCAGCCTCTGTTGAACATTTCATCTATGCATGCAGGAGTTTTATGGCTTCATTTCCTTGTCACACCAGCTCCCAGCCAGGCAAAATTCACCATTCCCTTTTCTTACAGGAAGTCTATGACCTTTCCTTCCATCATGAAGGTGTATGAAATACAGCAGGTATTGCAGTGACAAAGCCAATACCTCCTTCAGGTACTGGGCACTGCAATAATGTATGTACATTTTTTACCTATTAAAATGCCAATTGACAGGACTCCAAAGTGCTGCTGCAGGGCACTCAAAATCAGCAAGCTCATTTTACCACAGAGGAAAAGAAGGAACCTGACAATTGACAAGCTAGTGCAAAGTAAAGATACACACATGAACATTTCTACATTAACTCATTCCAAAGTGAACTTAATTCATTTTCAAAGCAGACAGCAGAACTTGTGTTCACTAGCCAATTAACTCCCAGTGAGAACAGAATTATTGAGATCCAGTACACTCATTTTAAAATAACTACTGTGAACCTTCCATACTACATTCCTCTGTAAAGAAACATTAAGAACCTGACATAGCCATGGCAACTTATGCTGTGGAAACAAGTATTCAACAAAACATTTTAAGAAATTATGCCAATTCTTTCACAAAGAATTCACTGAAGTAACTATAAACCCTGCAGGGTGACACTGTAATAATAAATTTAAACGTAAACGTCAGTGGAGGCCTAGCTTAAAACCTGCACCTGCAGAAAAAAGCCTGCAGGGATTTCAGTCTGATGCTATCAGTTATTAAAAAAGTACTTCATTGCTCTAAAGGCTCCACACACCCTCTCACTCTTCAACACTGCTGGTCTGTCAATCCAGAATGAATGACATCATACTAGCATTGCCCCAAGCCTCTTAAAAAACTCAAATTAAGAAAGAAATGTATAGGACAGATGTATTGCTATAACAATGCTAAAAGTCAAATCAATTCGTAATGATGCAGCCTCCTCACTTAGAAAAACTAGGTAGTAAACAGAACTGGGATTCCAATAAAGTTTCAAGTCTGCAAGTTTTCTGTGCCCTTATAAGTCATGAACTATACTGTATGTCTGAAGTTGGACACAGGAGCCACCTTCAACAGTAGTGGGGAGGAAAAAAAAAAAAAAAAAATCAAAAGAAGAAAGCAAGAGGCAGTATTTTCCATATAGAAACACTCAAGAAAATACCACAGTAAGTCCTACTGTATAGGTGTTTTTTACCCACCAAAATTTTGATTGGTTGTTCTTTAACCTGAAGATACTGTAGCAGAAGTCAAACACAACCTAAGAATCCAAGAATACTTGGGCTTACTCACCAACTTTTAATGCAGAAAGAAATAAATGCCTGAGAGCTTTCATCTCTGTATCTGTAGACAAAAATTAATCCTTCCAGCATTATACTCTGTGTGTGGAAAACAGGGCCAGAAACTAAATATGCCCTTCAGCAAGTCATAACCCAACATCATATCTAAGATTAAGATACTGACAGCTCTTGTCTCCAAGGCTCAAGATCCTGCTACCAGACTACATTGCCTCTTATTCATGCATCTTAATTGCCAGCTATAGGAAAAAGGGCATGCAAGATAAAGACTGATATCTGCTAATGAGTGAATGTTTTATTTTACATCTTGATTCTAACTTAGAATACTGAGCAAAGTAGACTAAAAATCTCAGAATCTGTGATCGAACATACCATGGTGTCTGAAGAGTCTAATTTCTCCCTTGTCCCCAGAGCAATTTTATATGAAGCTGAGGAAGAAAGATAATTCTGAAAGTTTGTAGCCACCAGTATTCACTTAGTAGATCAACTGAAAGATATTTACAGTCATGAAACGGAAGCAAGCCAGAAGACTTAATTATTTTCCCTTTCCTCCCCAATGCAGTATGACTTTTCTTTGAAGAGCACAGATTGGAAATGAGGGAGTGTAGATGTGTGATTTTGAGAGCAAGATCCTTTAGCACAAAATGATAATAGTCATTACCATGGGCTCAGTGTTATTAGCCACATTGATACTTCTTTAATTCGTATGACCCTGCTTTGTAGAAACCCTTCTAGGATTTTCTAATACTATAAAATAATGGTTGGAAAGCTCAAATCAGCTAACACACCCTCTGAGGATTGGATGAGAATAGCATGGCCTAGACATAGTTAATATGTGCCTTAACAAGTCACTCTAAAACTGGAAATACCACAGTCTTGACAAGCAATCTGTTCCAGTGGCTCACCATTTTTTTCTATTGTGTATTTACACCATCTTTTTTGCAATTTAAGCACACTACCAGTGGTTGTCATCAGAGTGGTGAAAGTATAAAATATTCTCCTCTTTTCTTGTCTATATCTCACTTGAAGACAACTCTTTCTTCTTCCTTACCCAAGGAAAGTTCCTATACTTCTGTTTCTGGGCATCAAGCCTTGAAGAGCAAAGCAGTATAATAATACTGAGATATCACTGAGACCCACTTCTACCACTTAATTTTAACTTGCAATCTCTGACACTAAAGCAGTGATCACCAGACCATTCCCTGAAATGGAAAAGGCAATACTGAAATACTTAAAGGAAAAGTAGGCAAGGGGGAGCTCTGGTAATTATTGTTGGACCTCAGAAGTAGGAAGAAGCATCAGTGTATGATAATCCCATTATTGCAGCTTCAGTTTGTGGGGTTTTACAGCTTTAGAAGATTAAGTTCTAAATGCAGCAAGGAATTCAACAGTATATTCAAACTTCCTTTGGGGGTCAGAAGAAAGTTTAAACAAAAACATGACTGGCAAAAGCAAACAGATGCTGGTTTCTCCTGCCTAGTCAGTTAAAAAAATCTTAGAAATTCATACATTTCTGAAAGAAATACATTCATACATCTCTTTATTCTATATGTCATAGGTAAAGCCATAACAAAGACAAGTTAAAAAGCTTTGCAAAGTAACAGATTTTGAAAAGCTAAGACACAGACAAACCCACACCCCACCCCCAATCCATTCACCATCACGCATTAGTGACCAAAATCTATTTTGAAATAAATAATTTTTAATTTCCCCAGAAAGCAGTTTGGTTTCTAAACTCAGCCATATCCAAGGCAATAACAAACAGCCATATGACCCTATCACGGAAAGGCAATTGGAAAAATAAAATCTGTCTGGAGCTTGTGTTGGCCAACAAAATCAACATACTTACTCATTACCTCAACAGCATTACTTACAAAGCAAGTAATTGTTTTCCCACTAATGCCATCTTTACCATTTTTTAACAGAAAACAACTTTCAAAATACTGTGTTTGCAACAAATCTTAAACTGGCTTTGCTTGACAGCAAGTTAGGCAGAGAAAAACAGTATCCTGATACAGCACTTAAGCAGTTACACATAAAAACCAGCCAGTTACAGTCCAGTCAGCCACAACACTACTTTCTTCAGCTGACTTAATGTATGAACATTTTTACACAAGGATATATTTACAAATACTATACTCCAAAACTCTTGATACAAATCTTGATTTTTCATTTTGTAAAGTTGCACTGTCAAAGGAAACACGTGATGACGAATTCAGTCTCAAACAGAATTCTAGGACTATTCAGGATCTTAGACTTCACTGTCACAAAAGTGAGTTCTAAATTATATTAATGATTTCATTTAGTTTTAATACTGATTTCCATTTTAATTCCATTATATTTTTATAAAAGTATCTGCATGACATACATTTCACATGATTTAGCTTCAAAGGGTTAAGATTATGTTACTGAATTATTGCAATACCTGCTGTAGTTTTTATGGTACTAAAGAAGCTATAGACAATAAGTGAGAACATATGTTTCAGACTGTGGTAAAGTTTATTCCAAGAGGCAAAAACTCCCTTCAGCTTTACATAATTATTTTGAACAGCATACGTACTAAAGAAAATATTTTAACTTACTTACATAGTCAAACTATGCAGCATAGTACTCTGTAATTGTCTAAGCCAAAAACAAGGCTGTTTACAGCCCTCAAACCAACCACTGCTTACACAAAGACAGAAGATGAAGAATTAAAGCTCAAGGGGTCAGAAATCCTCCACAATCCAGGACTAAAAATACTTAATTTCTAAACATTGTCTCTGCACAAGAAAGCCCTATAGCTAAGCATGCATGCTTCACCCAGCAACACAACAAGGGAAACATTTAATCCTATTAAAGCCAAAACTATCTCCCTCCCATTTTTATCTGCATGTCAAGTTCATTAGCAAGGAGAGACAAACACAGTAGCCATTTGCTAAGAGTAGGGCTCAATATGGTATTTTTATTAACTTGTGCTACATGGCACAAGAGTTACGTTGTATTACAGACAGTGCAAGGATAGTTTTATCATGCTGTGTTTGTCTGTTTTTACAGGAACAACAATGCTATAGACTAAGATACACAGAAAGATCTTTCTTCAGAGACTTGAATGCAGAAAGCTAACATTCCAGTTGTACGTTGATTATGCCAACCTACCAGAAAGCAAGTTTTTCACCTGTACCATAGAGGGTAAAATGGGGGAAGGAATAAGAACAGGCAGGCCAGAAAGAGTGTTTCTCTCAACTTCTGTAAACTGAGCACACTGTGACCACCAGTCCAGGCTCTGCACCACTACAGACATCCAGCATGGCACCTTACCACATCCCTCGAGGGTGCCCACACTGCTCCTCTCATTTTGGCCCAGATGCCTTATGATGTCTCCACACCACAAGTCCCTCAGTTCACCACCTCAGCACTTAGTTTCCCCTTCACAGGGAGAGGCTTGGCATGCCCCTGTTCTCACCTTCATCCACGCACCTTACAGTCACTAGTTCCTATTCCTTTCACTCCTTTCAGATGTATTTCTACTTAATTTCAAGTGGCACTTTCCTGCCTATGTACCAAGCAGTTCCTCCCACTGCCTCTCTCCAGTGCCACCCTCCGCCCCTAGAAAATTTCATTCTTGCAAGACCTATGCTACTTTACATCACTTCCAACAGCTTTTAGTCTCCCATGATGCCTGGCTTCACCCCATTCCATTTCCTAACACCTCTTTCCTTGCTTTTATTTGCTGAACTCACCTGGCACAATTGCTTCCACTTCTAGATCTTTTCCTTCCTGGTCCACCACCTACACCAGTTCTCCTTTCCCACAACTCTTCCAGCCAGATTAATTTCTGTTAATATTATATGCTGGAGAATCTCCCATGGAACAATTTAAACTGCTACCAATAAGCAAAAAGGTTAGCTAAAAAAGAAACAAAAAAAAACCAAAACAAAAGAACAAACACATACTTTCCACATTTATAAAATTGCTTCACAAAGAGCTTGGCTTCCCAACCAAGGAATCCTTCCTTTTATGCTTTCACCAGCTCAGCTGAAGTGTTCTCCTTGATACCCAGAACATTTCTCAAAAGCTCTTGGCTTGATGGATTTGATGTTCCGAAAATTACGTTACAGATATAATTCACACTTGGATTACTGCCTCAAAAATCATAATTCAGATAGAAATTTCATGTGGCTGTTCTATTCATGTCAAGACACATGCACCAGCATTACTGCATCACACCTGAAGAAGAGAACCCCTTAAGAAGGTAAGTTACTGTAACAGGGGTCTCATCTTTATAGCAAAGCTAGAAAGTATTTTGCTTACAACAAAAAAAGTAATTGAAGTGTTAGTAGTTACTTGTAAAATTCAGTGTCAAACAAGCAGTAGTTACAAAGTTTTGCCTATATTAGCATTACAGGCTCACTGAGTGTATGATTTAGAGGCTACAATACACTTTTACACCGAAGTGAAAGCAACCTGCTCTTTTAGGGCAGAAAAATGACTTTTTTTTTTTTTTTTTTTAATATAAGCACATTTCCACACCTTCCCATAGCACTTTAATTTTTGCTGCACTTCACACCTAAGCCTAGATGACTTTGTAAAAACTGCTCACAGGAAGTCACACTAAACTCAGAAATGCCATATGGTTGCTGAACAAGAAAATAGCCATAGTTACCAAACCAAATTAATGCTGTTGTTGAGTTTAAAGAAAGAAAGCTGTAGGCTTGCTAATTATCTGAAATGCTTATTATATATTTCAAAGTTTGAAAGTAATTCTATACTTCTGTCAAAGCTAATAAATCAACCATCTCTGTTAAAAGTTTAGAGGAAAAGCTTACTGCTCAAATCTATGCTCAACATATGAGAAACATTACTCTGAAAGCCATTCAAAAAGCCTCCTCATGGGAAGCAGCAACACTACAAGAACCAAGTGTTTTCACATGTTCTTTTTACCTTTGTTATTTTACAGTCTTATTTTTCACCTCTTCTACAGCAAGGTTTTTTGGAGGCTACTAATCTGAATTCCATTTCTTTCTTTTCAATGCCCCTTGGGACTGCTCCCCCCACCAATGTCTTTTGTTCCTGTTACAGTAATTCTCTGATCAGTTAAAAATAGCTCCAGATGGCATTCTCCAAAAGAGCTGGGAATCCACAATAGTAGCAGATTTGGAAAGGAGTAAGAAAAAAAAAATAAAAATCATTTGAAGGGTAAAACCCTACTTTATCAGCAATATTGTATTCCTCTGCTAAAATATAGAGAACATGCTTCATCCTGAAGTCATGCCTCTCCTGCATTACTGAGCAAGGGCAGGCAATTAAAAGGAGCCAAAGGTACCACTCTTTACATGGTAAAACCCAACACTGATACACAACACCCCCCAAAAAGGGTGTGGGGGGAGGGAGGAGAAAACAAAACAACAAAACACCCACCCTCCTGTGTTATGCTACCAAGTCTCAGATCCTAATGCAGTCTTCCATATTTTGCAGCACTACAGTATCAGGTCCCAATTAATCTTTTCCCACCCCATCACCAAAAGCTGCTTGCTTTAGGCTCTTATGCCTTTACCAATTAGGAAATCCTCCATTCCACCCAGGTGGTATCTGTCCCAACTGCTTTCTTGCACCTACAATTCCACCAGTCAACCCCTCTGAAGTTGAGCACATATAAGCCCACTGACAATTTCCATGCCTTTTCCTAAGTGTTGGAACTATTTTACAGGTTTAAGTCAGATATTCTATAACAAGCTGCCCGCAATTCTGATCACACTATTTTTGTTCATTTAAAATACGCATTACAGACACATGAACTACACGTCTTCATCCCTCTCCAGAAAAGAGATGGCTATCCTTTGCTGACATACAACATGAACCATTTACCATTCTGTAAAATCGTATTTTTCAATCATATCCAGAGGCTGAAAACAACAGATGGGATGTCCCATTGCCTTACTCATAGGACTGTTTTCAATTAAACTTCAATACCATCTCCTCCTCTACTAGGAGGAAGATGGAAAGAAACCACCAGGTGAGCTAAACTGGGAGCACGTGGGAGCTCACCCATTCTCTAAGCGAAGCACAGTGATGGCTTTGCAGTGCCATCACTGATAACCTAAGTGCTTATTTGCACTGGATCCACAAACTGAAGAGGCTTGTGCACATAAGCACACAACATACATACTTCTGGACAGAGCCTTATTGCTCTCTCCAGCACACCTCCAGCATTTGCAACCTCCGCTGGAAGCAACACTTTAACAGCTTAATAGAACAGCAGTGGTGCAGACATAAGTCAGGAGTTACGGGATCTTAGCTGCCCTAAGACAAAGGGTGCCATGTGGAGTACCTTTTAGTAAACCATCGCCTGCAATCCTTATTTTTGCGCAGTCTCTCTGTTCCTAACAAATAAACAGGGCAGCTACAAGCAGAGCACAACTGAACAAAGAACAAAAGCACAGGAAGGGGTAATCAAACTTAAGTCCATAATGAACGAAAAAAGTTCGGTTCCCTGACTAAAACACAGAAATGCAAAAGTGAACGTAAAACAATTAATTCTTTTTTACATAACGCTTTAAGAGAAGCTTCAGAAGACACAAGGGCATCGGAGGTTGCCCAGCGGCTGAAAAAGGGCAACCGTGAGAGCCTGAACACCTCCACCCCAGGGGAGGGGCCGCCACAACACCAGGTACGGGGCCCCGGGAAGCACACACACACAGACACACACACACAGGCGCACAGACAGACAGACAGACAGGCAGACAGACAGACAGGCAGACAGGCAGACAGGCAGACAGGCAGACAGGCACACACACAGGCACACAAAGCCCCCCACCCCACCTGCCCCCAGCGCCGGGCCCGCCCGCCCTCAGCATCGCTACTCCGGTCTCTTATANGTCTTGGGGAGAGCTCCGCCCGCACCAACCCGCGACCGCCCCACGCTTTCAGCTAGGCGCCGCACTCAAGATGGCGCCTCCCTCCCCATCCCCGCCCTCCTGGTGGTGACTTCCGGAGGGAGAGGGCGTCCGTCCCATGGTAACTGCGCCACGGTGGAGACGCTGCCGTAGCCGGGGCTGCTCGTTTCCTTCCGCCACCCGGGCCATAACCACGGGCAGCAGCCTCACGGGCCTTGCTGCCGGCAGTCGCTAGGTACGTGCCGCCGCCTGGCGTGTTAGGGGCTTTTCTCGCCCGCCCGCCCCCGGTCGTGAGGTGAGACGACCCTGCCAGGGCGGGCGGGCGAGAAAAGCCCCTAACACGCCAGGCGGCGGCACGTACCTAGCGACTGCCGGCAGCAAGGCCCGTGAGGCTGCTGCCCGTGGTTATGGCCCGGGTGGCGGAAGGAAACGAGCAGCCCCGGCTACGGCAGCGTCTCCACCGTGGCGCAGTTACCATGGGACGGACGCCCTCTCCCTCCGGAAGTCACCACCAGGAGGGCGGGGATGGGGAGGGAGGCGGGGGAGGCGCCATCTTGAGTGCGGCGCCCAGCTGAAAGCGTGGGGCGGTCGCGGGTTGGTGCGGGCGGAGCTCTCCCCAAGACCGGTTCCCGATCCCATTTCTGCTCCCACCCCTCGGGATTCGGGCTCAGGTCTCCGTGAGCGCGGGAGAATGTGTTGGGGAGGTGCTACTAACTGAGTTTTTCTGAAATTGTCGTATTGACAGCATCATTCAGACAGTTTTAAGAAGAGATCTAAACATAGGGAAGGTTGGATCTGGGGTTGACGCGATTCGCTTCCATGTAGGAAAATTACAGCAAGGAAAATAAAACGAGCGTAATGCCACCCGCAGAAAATCTGAAATTTTTTACCTGGAGGGATTAAGTAAAGAAACTAAACCTGCTCTTTCAGCAGCCGCCCCGTAAATTGAGACGGTCACAGAGCGTCTCTGGCGCTACGGGGAAACCCAGCGGAAGGGCCCTGGCAGGAGGAAGGAGCACAGGGATGAGGGAAGGGCCCGGACAGGAGGAAGGAGCACAGGGATGAGGGAAGGGCCCAGGCTCTGTTCACAGCCTCACCCCCAGCTCTGGCAGATGGACTCACATGGAGCCACAGCGGCTGTGGGACAGTTTTGTCCCAGGCTGTACCACAGATCCCTTTTCTGGCCCTTTCAGTGAGCCCCTCAGCATTCCTGTGCAAGCAACAGACCATCCTTGACCTTATAAAATTTTTTTCATATTGTATATAAAATTACATATAGAAAAGAATTTAGATGAGTGAATCCAGTGCTGAACAGCTTGTTACAGCCACAATTGTGCTATCTTGTGAATGGGCTTTAGTTTTTAACTAGATGATTTCTGACCATTTTGTCTCAAAAGACCCTTGCTTTATATAGTGCACAGAACGTGTTGAAACATAGTTGATCAGACAGATTGATTTTCCTAATCTCTGAGAACTTGCTTTTGCAGTTGGAATACAAGTATGTCTTCATAATTTTTAAAATCAGAATAATAGCTTGGATAATCTGCAGTGATCCTTTTGCACACCACAGGCTGTTACACTCTCATTCCATCACAAGAGTAACTGGCTCTCTAAAAGTCCTTCTGAAGCATGTGAATCACTCTGGGTCAGGCAGTTTGAGAGCCTGCATTTGCAGCCCAAGTCCCATCCTCTTCATTCTTCTAGAGTTCCCTCAATATGTTTTTTTTTAAAGGCTTGTTATAATCTTGACTTCTGATTCAGACCTTATCCTAAATGCCAGCGGTGCGTCCCCTGTATCAGCCTGAAACCTGGAATATACCACCCCTCGGCAGCCACAGCCCATTTTCCTCAATAGGGATCCCGAACCCCAAACGCTTGGGACTGGAGAAAAGATGCAAAGATGACCACTGAAAACTTTGGCTGGCCCTAACCCTCACATGCCACCCTACCCACAGCACCACCAACAATCGGGCTACGGGTTTGCATTAGACCAGAAACCTGGAATATACCACCCCTCAACAGCCACATCCCATTTTCCTCAATACGACTCCCAAACTCCTAACGCTTGGGACTGGAGAAAAGATGCAAAGAGTGACTGTCACGGTTTGACACTGGCCCGGCAATTAAGCCGAATAACAGATTTTTCTATTAATCCCCCTCTCCTCCCTGATAAGGAAAGGAGAGAAAATAAGGGAAAAAGAGTTATGGGTTGGAAACTAAACTACACAACTTTAATGAAAAAGTAATGATAAATAGGAAAAATTACTAAATATATACAAATATACAGGAAAAGATTGATCCTATGTGCTTCCCCCTTTTCCCCAATAACTCTCATATTACCACCAAGGCTGCAGGGCAGCCCGGGGAAAGTCCAGGCTGGACTCCTGCAGTCAGGAGCTGTAGGCGGGAACACACAGATTCAGGCTGGCATGGATCAGGATCACAGGCAGACGAACGGATGGAATCCTCCCCGGATGCCGAAGCAAACAGGGAGCTGGTGAAGGAAGGCAGGACAAGAGGGAAGGGGCAGGAAGGTGTTGAGCCTCGTGATCCCTCAAATATACTGAGTATGATGTGTATGGGATGGAATACTCTGTTTGGTCAGTTCTGGCATCTATCTTGTCTCGGGCCTCCCCCGAGGAGGGGTTCAGGTGGGACCTCTCTACTCCTTCTGCAGGGTAAAATGTTTTCCTCAAAAGTGAGCAGTGTCCTTGGCTTTGCATACCAGTCTCTGGCAGTAACTATAAACATCCAGTGTTATCAGTCCTAGAAGCAGACACTGTCTGAGAAACTTGCTGTTAATTTCAGCAAGTGCAACTCCTTACAAAAAACTTAGCTGAAAGCAAAAGTACAAACCAGAAATACACCTTATCCTGGCCCAAACTAGGACAGTGACCACTGAAAACCTTGGCTGGCGCTAACCCTCACATGCCACCCTACCCACAGCACTACCGACAACCAGGGTTTATTACCAAAACCACAAACTATTAAGATCTCTGTCGCTGTTCTGGCTTCGCAATTAAAAATATCTCATTCACTTCAAAACACAGTTTAACAAGTCTGGTTCAATATAATTTCAATGCAACATTATCATCAGCTCTTTAAAAGATAGATCAACTCTTATTATTTATAAAAAATAAAATTACTTTTTTTTTATAATTTTCTTTGCTGCCATCTTCAGCTGTAGGATTTGAAGAGATTGAGGAATCGCCTTCAGCATCTGTTGATTCAACCTAAAAAAAAAAAAATTTAACAATTTGTATATCTTCAGTTTCCACATTTTTGAAATTAAATTAAGCATGCCAGAGAAATTATTACTTAAAAAAAATTTTTACCTTTCTATTTTTATCATTCCATGATAGTAGAGGCAACCAGGTAAACATAATCATGTCTTGGCAGTTATAAGGAGGAAGGCATGACATCCTTTTATTGGTCCCCCAATTCTGATCATGCCCAGTTGGGGACAGCCTTGATTAGGCACAAGTGGGCTTAACAGGAGCTCATGCCTTCCTCCTTGTCACTGGCAACACCTGATTGTTTTTACCTGCTTTCCTCTACACATGGTGCAGTTGACCTTAGTTTCACCCTTAAGAAATGAATGTTATTCTGCTCTGAACCATGTCCCGATCTCAGTGGTTAAAATTCCTGATGTGGTTTAGGGAACATTTTCTTATTGTCTATGTTCTGAGTTTTTTTTTCAGCCTCAGGGTTCAAACTGCTGCTATTAGCTGCGGGAGTGGCGAGGGATATGGGGAGGGTTTAGAGTTAGGGTGTGATGTTCTAAGACAGCAGCTGAGGCTCCTTCATCCCAGGTGGGGACAGTCAAGGAAAGGAGGATTCTTCCCAGGGGATTCTGGGAAAGAGGTGGAGTGGAAAAACTCCATAAAAGCCTCCGCATTTTTTTAATATCTCCTATTTTTTTTTTTTTTTTACTGAATCAAGGGATGAGGAAGGGGATCCATCAGACTCTTCATATCCTAGAGCTGAAGATGGCAACAGAGCAAAATACTAAAAAAAGGTAAGTGGACTTTTTATAAGTAATTAGAGTTCATGTATTTTTTTTTCAGCTGATAATAATACTGCATCAAAGTTATATTAACCCAGACATGTTTCAATTGCGTTATGAAGTAAATGAGAACTTCAATTGCAAAGCCAGAAGAGCGACAGAAGACTTGAGAGTTTGTGGTTTCGGCCATAAAGACTGATAGATGGTGGTACTGTAGGCAGGTTGGCATGTGAGAGTTAGGGCCAGCCAAAGTTTTCAGTGGTCAGTCTTTGCATGTTTTCTCCAGTCCCAAGCGTTCGGAGCCTGGGAGCCATATTGAGCAAAATGGGCTGAGGCGGTCAAGGGGTGGTATAGTCCAGGTTTCTGGTCAAATGCAAACCTTTAGCCCGATTGTTGGTGGTGCTGTCCCAAGCATTTGGATCTTTAGGAGCCCTATTGAGGAAAATGCGCTGTGGCCGTCGAGGGGAGGTATATTCAAAGTTTCTGGTCAAATACAAACCCGTAGCTCGATTGTTGGTGGTGCTGTAGGTAGGGTGGCATGTGAGGGTTAGAGCCAGCCCAAGTTTTCAGTGGTCACTCTTCGCATTATATTCTCCAGTATGATGTGTTCAGAGTTTGGGAGCCATCCTGAGGAAAATGGGCTGTGGATATCAAGGGGTGGTATATACCAGGATTCTGGTGAAACGGAAACCGGTAGCCGGATTGTTGGTGGTGCTGTGGGTAGGGTGGCATGTGAGGGTAAGGGCCAGCCAAAGTTTTCCATGGTCACTCTTTGCATTATATTTCCAGTCCCAAGCGTTTGGATTTTTAGGAGCCCCAATGAAGAAAATGGGCTGTGGCCGTCAAGGAGTGGTGTATTCGGGGTTTTTGGCAAAACGCAAACACGTAGCCTGATTGTTGGTGGTGCTGTGGGTAGGGAGGCATGTGAGGGTTAGGGCCAACAAAAGTTTTCAGTGCTCACTCTTTGCTTTATATTTCCAGTCCCAAGCGTTCGAATCTTTAGGAACCCCAATGAGGAAAATGGGTTGTGGCCCTCAAGGGGTGGTATATTCGGGGTTTTTGGCAAAACGCAAACCCGTAGCCTGATCGTTGGTGGTGCTGTGGGTAGGGTGGCATGTGAGGGTTAGGGCCAGCAACAGTTTTCAGTGGTTACTTTTTCCATTTTTACTACTCCTGTATAGAAAATCTTTATGTTAGGGTTAAGGTCAAAATTAGGGTTAGGGTTAGGTTTTGTAAAACTAAAACCCGTTGCCTGGATTTTGGTAGTGCTGTAGGTAGGGTGGCATGTGAATATTAAAACCTGCAAATGTTTTGGGTGGTCACTTTTTGCATTTCTTTGCCAGTCCCGAGAGTTCATATCTTAAGAGAGCCCTATTGGGGAAAATGGCTGTGGCCATCAAGGGGTGGTATATTCCAGGTTTCTGGNTGAGGAAAATGGGCTGTGGCCGTCCAGGGGTGGTATATTCCAGGTTTCTGGTCAAATGCAACCCCGTAGCCTGATTGTTGGTGGTGCTGTGGGTAGGGTGGCATGTGAGGGTTAGAGCCAGGAAAATTTTTTAGTGGTCTTTTTTTGCATTATATTTCCAGTCCCAAGCGTTCGGGGTTTGGGATCCCTATTGAGGAAAATGGGATGTTTCTGTCAAGGGGTGGTATATTCCAAGTTTCTGGTCAAATGCAAACCCGTAGCCCGATTGTTTGTGGTGCTGTGGGTAGGGTGGCATGTGAGGGTTAGGGCCAGCAAAAGTTTTCAGTGGTCTTTTTTTGCATTATATTTCCAGTCCCATGCGTTCAGATCTTTAAGAGCCCGATTGAGGAAAATGGGTTGTGGCTGTCGAGGGAAGGTATATTCAAGATTTCTGGTCAAATGCAAACCCGTAGACCACGTGCTGGTGGTGCTGTGGGTGGGGTGGCATGTGAGGGTTAGGGCCAGCCAAAGTTTTCAGTGCTCACTCTTTGCATCTTTTGTCCAGTCCCAAGCGTTGGGAGTCTGGCAGCCCTATTGAGGAAAACGAGTTGTGGCCATCCAGGGGTGGTATATTCGGCGTTCCTCCTAAAATGTAAACCCGTAGCCCGATTGTTGGTGGTGCTGTGGGTAGGGTGTCATGTGAGGGTTAGGGCCAGCCAAAGTTTTCAGTGGTCAGTCTTTGCATCTTTAGTCCAGTCCCAAGCGTTCGGAGTCTGGGNTTCGGATCTTTAGGAGTTCTATTTTTAGGAAATTGGGCTGTGGCCATCAAGGGGAGGTATATTAAAGGTTTCTGGTCAAATGCAAACCTATAGAATGATTTTTGGTGGTGCTGTGGGTAGGGTGGCTTGTGAGGTTAGGGCCAGCAAAAGTTTTCAGTGGTCACTCTTTGCATTATATTTCCAGTCCCAAGCGTTCGGATCTTTAGGAACCCTATTCAGGAAAATGGTCTGTGGCTGTCAAGAGGTGGTATATTCGAGGTTTCTGGCAAAACGCAAACCCGTAGCCCAATTGATGGTGGTGCTGTGGGTAGGGTGGCATGTGAGGGTTAGGGCCAGCAAAAGTTTTCAGTGGTCAGTCTTTCCATTTTTACTATTCCTGTAGAAAAAAGTTTTATGTCAGGGTTAAGGTCAAAATTAGGGGTAGGGTGAGGGTTTGTAAAACTAAAAACCGTTGCCTGGATTTTGTTAGTGCTGAGGGTAGGGTGGCATGTAAATACTAAAACCAGGAAATGTTTTGGGTGGTCACTTTTTGCATTTCTTTGCCAGTCCTGAGAGGTCATATCGTAAGAGAGCCCTATTGGGGAAAATGGCTGTGGCCGTCAAGGGGTGGTATATTGGGGGATTCTGACAAAAAGCAAACACGTAGCCGAATTGTTGGTGGTGCTGTGGGTAGGGTGGCATGTGAGGGTTAGGGCCAGCAAAAGATTTCAGTGGTCACTCTTTGCATTATATTTCCAGTCGCAAGCGTTCTTGGTTTGGCAACGCTTTTGAGGAAAATGGGCTGTGGCCATCAAGTGGAGGTATATTCATAGTTTCTGGTCAAATGCAAACACGTAGTTCGATTGTTGGTGGTGCTGTGGCTAGGGTGGCTTGTGAGTGTTAGGGCCAGCCAAAGTTTTCAGTGGTCACTCTTTGCATTATATTTCCAGTCCCAAGCGTTTTGATCTTCAGGAGCACTATTGAGGAAAATGGGCTGTGGCCATCAAGGGGTGGTATATTCTATTTTTCTGGTCAAATGCAAACCTGTTGCCTGATTGTTGGTGGTGCTGTGGTAGGGTAGCATGTGAGGGTTAGGGCCAGCCAAAGTTTTCAGTGGTCAATCTTTGCATTATATTTCCAGTCCGAAGCGTTCGGGGTTTGGGAACCCTTTTGAGGAAAACGGGCTGTGGCTATCAAGGGGTGGTATATTCCGTTTATCTGGTCAAATGCAAACCCATAGCCCGATTGTTAGTGGTGCTGTAGGTAGGGTGTCATGTGAGGGTTAGGGCAAGCCAAAGTTTTCAGTGGTCACTCTTTGCATTATGTTTCCACTCCCAAGTGTTCGGGGTTTGGGAACCCTATAGAGGAAAATGGGCTGTGGCCGACAAGGGGAGGTATATTCAAGGTTTCTGGTCAAATACAAACCCGTAGCTGGATTGTTGGTGGTGCTGTGTGTAGGGTGGTATGTGAGGGTTAGGGCCAGCAAAAGTTTTCAGTGGTCACTCTTTGCATTATATTTCCAGTCCCAAGCATTCGGCGTTCAGGATCCCTATTGAGAAAAATGGGCTGTGGCTGTCAAGGGGTGGTATATTTAAGGTTTCTGGTCAAATGCAAGCCCGTAGACTGATTGTTGGTGGTGCTTTGGGTAGGGTGGCATGTGAGGGTTAGGGCCAGCCAAAGTTTTCAGTGGTCACTCTTTACATTATATTTCCAGTCCCAAGCGTTCGGGGTTCGGAGATCCCTTTTGAGGAAAATGGGCTGTGGCCATCAAGGGGAGGTATATTCCAGGTTTCTGGTCAAATGCAAACCCATAGCCTGTTTGTTGGTTGTGCTGTGGGTCGGGTGGCATGTGAGGGTTAGGGCCAGAAAAAGTTTTCAGTGGTCACTCTTTGCATTATATTTCCGGTCCCAAGCGTTCGGATCTTTAGGAGCCCTATTGAGGAAAATGGGCTGTGGCCATCAAGGAGGGGTGTATTCCGTGTGTCTGGTCAAATGCAAACCCGTAGCCCGATTGTTTGTGGTGCTGTGGGTAGGGTGGCATGTGAGGGTTAGGGCCAGCAAAAGTTTTTAGTGGTCACTTTTTGCATTATATTTCCAGTCCCAAGCGTTACGCGTTCGGGATCCCTACTGAGGAAAATGGGCTGTGGCAGTCAAGGGGTGGTATATTCCGTGTTTCTCGTCAAATGCAAACCCATAGCATGATTGTTGGTGGTTCTGTGGCTAGGGTGGCATGTGAGGGTTAGAGCCAGCAAAAGTTTTCTGTGGTCACTCTTTGCATTATATTTGCAGTCCGAAGCGTTCTGATCTTTAGGAGCCCTATTGAGGAAAATGGGCTGTGGCCATCAACGGGTGGTATATTCCATTTTTCTCGTCAAATGCAAACCTGTAGCCTGATTGTTAGTGGTGCTGTGGGTAGGGTGGCATGTTAAGGTTAGAACCAGCCAAAGTCTTCAGTGGTCACTCTTTGCATTATATTTCCAGTCCCAAGCGTTTGGATCTTTAGGAGCCCTATTGAGGAAAATGGGCTGTGGCCGACGAGGGGAGGCATATTCAAGGTTTCTGGTCAAATACAAACCGATAACCTGATTGTTGGTGGTGCTGTGTATAGGGTGGCATGTGAGGGTCAGGGCCAGGAAAAGTTTTACGTGGTCACTCTTTGCATTATGTTTCCATTCCCGAGCGTTTGCTTTTTGGGATCCCTATTGAGGAAAATGGGATGTTTCTGTCAA
Source organism: Florisuga fusca (assembly GCA_038090715.1). Lineage (NCBI taxonomy): Eukaryota > Metazoa > Chordata > Aves > Apodiformes > Trochilidae > Florisuga > Florisuga fusca. Next base: position 5,674,055 of record JAAWXA010000022.1, read on the forward strand.
GGGGTGGTATATTCCAAGTTTCTGGTCAAATGCAAACCCGTAGCCCGATTGTTGGTGGTGCTGTGGGTAGGGTGGCATGTGAGGGTTAGGGCCAGCCAAAGTTTTCAGTGGTCAGTCTTTGCATCTTTTGTCCAGTCCCAAGTGTTCAAACGCAGGGATCCCTATTGAGGAAAATAGGCTGTGGCTGTCCAGGGGTGGTATATTCGGCGTTCCTCCTAAAATGTAAACCCGTAGACCGATTGTTGGTGGTACTGTGGGTAGAGTGGCATGTGAGGGTTAGGGCCAGCCAAAGTTTTCAGTGGTCAGTCTTTGCATCTTTAGTCCAGTCCCATGCGATCGGAGTATGGGAGCCCTATTGAGGAAAATGGGCTGTGGCCATCCAGGGGTGGTATATTCAGGGTTCCACCAAAAATGCAATCCCATAGCCCACTTGTTGGTGATGCTGTGGGTAGGGTGGCATGAGAGGGTTAGGGCATCAAAAGTTTTCAGTGCTCACCCTTTGCATCTTTTGTCCAGTCCCAAGCGTTCGGAGTCTGGGAGCCCTACTGAGGAAAATGGGCTGTGGCCGTCGAGAAGTGGAATATTCAGGGTTCCTCCTAAAATGCAAACCCGTAGCCTGATTGTTGGTGGTGCTGTGGGTAGGGTGGCATGAGAGGGTTAGGGCCATCAAAAGTTTTCAGTGCTCACCCTTTGCATCTTTTGTCCAGTCCCAAGCGTTCGGAGTCTGGGAGCCCTATTGAGGAAAATGGGCTGTGGACGTCCAGGGGTGGTATATTCGTGGTTCCTCCTAAAATGCAAACCCGTAGCCCTGATTGTTGGTGGTGCTGTGGGTAGGGTGGCATGTGAGGGTTAGGGCCAGCCAAAGTTTTCAGTGGTCAGTCTTTGCATCTTTAGTCCAGTCCCATGCGATCGGAGTATGGGAGCCCTATTGAGGAAAATGGGCTGTGGCCGTCCAGGGGTGGTATATTCGGGGTTCCTCCTAAAATGCAAACCCGTAGCCCGATTGTTGGTGGTGCTGTGGGTAGGGTGGCATGTGAGGGTTAGGGCCAGCCAAAGTTTTCAGTGCTCACTCTTTGCATCTTTTGTCCAGTCCCAAGCGTTCGGAGTCTGGGAGCCCTATTGAGGAAAATGGGCTGTGGCCGTCGAGGGGTGGTATATTCGGGGTTCCTCCTAAAATGCAAACCCCTAGGCCGATTGTTGGTGGTGCTGTGGGTAGGGTGGCATGTGAGGGTTAGTGCCAGCTAAATTTTTCAGTGGTCACTCTTTGCATCTTTTGTCCAGTCCCAGGTGTTGGGAGTCTCGGAGTCCTATTGAGGAAAATGGGATGTGGTCGTCGATAGGTGGTATATTCGGGGTTCCTCCTACAATGCAAACCCGTAGCCCGATTCATTGTGGTGCTGTGGGTAGGGTGGCATGTGAGGGTTAGGGCCAGCCAAAGTTTTCAGTGGTCACTCTTTGCATTATATTTCCAGTCCCAAGCGTTCGGATCTTTAGGAGTTCTATTTTTAGGAAATTGGGCTGTGGCCATCGAGGGGAGGTATATTAAAGGTTTCTGGTCAAATGCAAACCTATAGAATGATTTTTGGTGGTGCTGTGGGTAGGGTGGCTTGTGAGGTTAGGGCCAGCAAAAGTTTTCAGTGGTCACTCTTTGCATTATATTTCCAGTCCCAAGCGTTCGGATCTTTAGGAACCCTATTCAGGAAAATGGTCTGTGGCTGTCAAGAGGTGGTATATTCGAGGTTTCTGGCAAAACGCAAACCCGTAGCCCAATTGATGGTGGTGCTGTGGGTAGGGTGGCATGTGAGGGTTAGGGCCAGCAAAAGTTTTCAGTGGTCAGTCTTTCCATTTTTACTATTCCTGTAGAAAAAAGTTTTATGTTAGGGTTAAGGTCAAAATTAGGGGTAGGGTGAGGGTTTGTAAAACTAAAAACCGTTGCCTGGATTTTGTTAGTGCTGAGGGTAGGGTGGCATGTAAATACTAAAACCAGGAAATGTTTTGGGTGGTCACTTTTTGAATTTCTTTGCCAGTCCTGAGAGGTCATATCGTAAGAGAGCCCTATTGGGGAAAATGGCTGTGGCCGTCAAGGGGTGGTATATTGGGGGATTCTGACAAAAAGCAAACACGTAGCCGAATTGTTGGTGGTGCTGTGGGTAGGGTGGCATGTGAGGGTTAGGGCCAGCAAAAGATTTCAGTGGTCACTCTTTGCATTATATTTCCAGTCGCAAGCGTTCTTGGTTTGGCAACGCTTTTGAGGAAAATGGGCTGTGGCCATCAAGTGGAGGTATATTCATAGTTTCTGGTCAAATGCAAACACGTAGTTCGATTGTTGGTGGTGCTGTGGCTAGGGTGGCTTGTGAGTGTTAGGGCCAGCCAAAGTTTTCAGTGGTCACTCTTTGCATTATATTTCCAGTCCCAAGCGTTTTGATCTTCAGGAGCACTATTGAGGAAAATGGGCTGTGGCCATCAAGGGGTGGTATATTCTATTTTTCTGGTCAAATGCAAACCTGTTGCCTGATTGTTGGTGGTGCTGTGGTAGGGTAGCATGTGAGGGTTAGGGCCAGCCAAAGTTTTCAGTGGTCAATCTTTGCATTATATTTCCAGTCCGAAGCGTTCGGGGTTTGGGAACCCTTTTGAGGAAAACGGGCTGTGGCTATCAAGGGGTGGTATATTCCGTTTATCTGGTCAAATGCAAACCCATAGCCCGATTGTTAGTGGTGCTGTAGGTAGGGTGTCATGTGAGGGTTAGGGCAAGCCAAAGTTTTCAGTGGTCACTCTTTGCATTATGTTTCCACTCCCAAGTGTTCGGGGTTTGGGAACCCTATAGAGGAAAATGGGCTGTGGCCGACAAGGGGAGGTATATTCAAGGTTTCTGGTCAAATACAAACCCGTAGCTGGATTGTTGGTGGTGCTGTGTGTAGGGTGGTATGTGAGGGTTAGGGCCAGCAAAAGTTTTCAGTGGTCACTCTTTGCATTATATTTCCAGTCCCAAGCATTCGGCGTTCAGGATCCCTATTGAGAAAAATGGGCTGTGGCTGTCAAGGGGTGGTATATTTAAGGTTTCTGGTCAAATGCAAGCCCGTAGACTGATTGTTGGTGGTGCTTTGGGTAGGGTGGCATGTGAGGGTTAGGGCCAGCCAAAGTTTTCAGTGGTCACTCTTTACATTATATTTCCAGTCCCAAGCGTTCGGGGTTCGGGATCCCTTTTGAGGAAAATGGGCTGTGGCCATCAAGCGGAGGTATATTCCAGGTTTCTGGTCAAATGCAAACCCATAGCCTGTTTGTTGGTTGTGCTGTGGGTCGGGTGGCATGTGAGGGTTAGGGCCAGAAAAAGTTTTCAGTGGTCACTCTTTGCATTATATTTCCGGTCCCAAGCGTTCGGATCTTTAGGAGCCCTATTGAGGAAAATGGGCTGTGGCCATCAAGNTATAAGAGACAGTCTTTTCTCCAGTCCCAAGCGTTCAGAGTTTGGGATCCGTCTTGAGGAAAATGGGCTGTGGCCGTCGAGGGGTGGTATATTCCAGGCTTCTGGTCAAATGCAAACCGGTAGCTCGATTGTTGGTGGTGCTGTGGGTAGGGTGGCATGTGAGGGTTAGGGCCAGCCAAAGTTTTCAGTGGTCGGTCTTTGCATCTTTTGTCCAGTCCCAAGCGTTCTGAATCTGGGAGCCCTCTTGAGGAAAATGGGCTGTGGCCGTCCAGGGGTGGTATATTCGGGGTTCCTCCTAAAATGCAAAAACGAAACCCAATTGTTGGTGGTGCTGTGGGTAGGGTGGCATGTGAGGGTGAGGGCCAGCCAAAGTTTTCAGTGGTCAGTCTTTGCATCTTTTGTCCAGTCCCAAGCGTTCGGAGTCTGGGAGCCCTATTGAGGAAAATGGGCTGTGGCCGTCGAGGGGTGGTATATTCGGGGTTCCTCCTAAAATGCAAACCCGTAGCCCGATTGTTGGTGGTGCTGTGGGTAGGGTGGCATGTGAGATTTAGGCCCAGCAAAAGTTTTCAGTGCTCACTCTTTGCATCTTTGGCCAGTCCCAAGTGTTCGGAGTCTGGGAGCCCTCTTGAGGAAAATAGTCTGTGGCCGTCCAGGGGTGGTATATTCGAGGTTCCTCCTAAAATGCAAACCCGTAGCCCGATTGTTGCTGGTGCTGTGGGTAGGGTGGCATGTGCGGGTTAGGGCCAGGCAAAGTTTTCAGTGCTCTACTCTTTGCATCTTTTGTCCAGTCCCAAGTGTTCGGAGTCTGGGAACCCTCTTGAGGAAAATGGTCTGTGGCCGTCGAGGGGTGGTATATTCGGGGTTCCTCCTAAAATGCAAACCCGTAGCCCGATTGTTGGTGGTGCTGTGGGTAGGGTGGCATGTGAGGGTTAGGGCCAGCCAAAGTTTTCAGTGGTCAGTCTTTGCATTATATTTCCAGTCCCAAGCGTTCGGATTTTGGTAGACCTATTGTGGAAAAAGGGCTGTGGACGTAGAGGGGTGGTATATTCGGGGTTCCTCCTAAAATGCAAACCCGTAGCCCGATTGTTGGTGGTGCTGTGGGTAGGGTGGCATGTGAGGGTTAGGGCCAGCCAAAGTTTTCAGTGGTCAGTCTTTGCATCTTTTGTCCAGTCCCAAGCGTTGGGAGTCTGGGAGCCCTATTGAGGAAAATGGGCTGTGGCCGTCGAGGGGTGGTATATTCGGGGTTCCTCCTAAAATGCAAACCCGTAGCCCGATTGTTGGTGGTGCTGTGGGTAGGGTGGCATGTGAGGGTTAGGGCCAGCCAAAGTTTTCAGTGCTCACTCTTTGCATCTTTTGTCCAGTCCCAAGCGTTCGGAGTCTGGGAGCCCTATTGAGGAAAATGGGCTGTGGCCGTCCAGGGGTGGTATATTCGGGGTTCCTCCTAAAATGCAAACCCGTAGCCCGATTGTTGGTGGTGCTGTGGGTAGGGTGGCATGTGAGGGTTAGGGCCAGCCAAAGTTTTCAGTGGTCAGTCCTTGAATCTTTTGTCCAGTCCCAAGCGTTCCGAGTCTGGGAGCCCTATTGAGGAAAATGGGCTGTGGCCGTCGAGGGGTGGTATATTCTAGGCTTCTGGTCAAATGCAAACCCGTAGCCCGATTGTTGGTGGTGTTGTGGGCAGGATGGCATGTGAGGGTCAGGGCCAGCCAAAGTTGTCAGTGGTCACTCTTTGCATCTTTTGTCCAGTCCCAAGCGTTCGGAGTCTGGGAGCCCTATTGAGGAAAATGGGCTGTGGCCGTCGAGGGGTGGTATATTCGGGGTTCCTGCTCAAATGCAAACCCGTAGCCCGATTGTTGGTGGTGCTGTGGGTAGGGTGGCACGTGAGGGCTAGGGCCAGCAAAGGTTTTCAGTGGTCACTCTTAGGATCTTTTCTCCAGTCCCAAGAGTTTTGAGTTTGGGATCTGTTTTGAGGAAAATGGGCTGTGGCCGTCGAGGGGTGGTATAGTCCAGGCTTCTGGTCAAATGCAAACCCGTAGCCTGATTGTTGGTGGTGCTGTGGGTAGGGTGGCATGTGATGGTTAGGGCCAAGAAAAGTTTTCAGTGGTCACTCTTTGCATCTTTTCTCCAGTCCCAGGCGTTCGGAGTTTGGGAGGCCAATTGCTGGGATACAGGGCAAGAGACTGTAATTTTTTCAGTGCTCCCACTCAATGGCCTTTGGCAGTGATCTTTATGGAAGTGTAGCTGCTCACCTTGTGACAGAGTATGCATGGGCACCTCTGACTGTGGCTGTGTGTGGTGTTAGCTGGCTGATGATCTGCTCAGCTGGGGCCACAGCTCCAATATTGAGTGATGGAGCTCAGTGAAGAGGTGAGTAGGTTAAGAAACATCAGGGAGAGTAAGGGAAATTGATTACTTTCATGAAATAATCTCTCCAAAACCATAAGATGATTTAACTCTAAGGGGAGCACAAGGTTCCATATCCTCTCCTAAGCAAGCCTGTCAGCCCTCCCACAGTAACCCACAGGAGGAGGGTGAAGGGGAACAGGTCACCACTTGATAAAAAAAAGAGAGCAAGCCTGTTCCTCTAAGAAGTGCATCACTGGCAGAGCCCTTGCAGAACAGGAATGGGGTTCTGCAGGAGGATCTGGTTGTGAGCAACATCAAGGGGTCACAGACGCCAAAAGCACCACGGGCCGACTCTCCTCATCAAAACTGACACTGAAAAGAAAACTCAGTGGGTCACAGTAGTAGGTGACGCCTTGCTGAGGGGAGTGGAAGGCCCCATATGTAGACCCAGCCTGTTTCATAGGGAGTTCTGCTGTCTCCCTGGTGCCCAGGTAAAGGATGTTGTAGGCAAATTTTCCAGCCCTGTGAGTGGTTCAGATATTATCCACTTCAGGTAATATCTTTCAGGCCTTTCAGGTGGGTAGAGGGATGGAGTGATGGTAAGGGTTCTCAACTTGTTGCCCTGAGGCAAGCCAGGGAGGATGCACCAAGACACCCCAAAGGAATCAAGAGGGATTCTCCTCAGAGAGTGACACTGCCAGCCCAGTGCCTCTGTGTGAATGCACGGACCTTGGGCAACAAACAGGATGAATTAAGGGCCCCTGTGCTGCTGGAAGGCTATGACATAGTGGCTATTACTGAAACTTGGTGGGATGATTCCCGTGACTGGAATGTAGGGATAGATGAGTTCAAGCTCTTTAGGAAGAATAGGCAGGGTAGGAGGGGAGGAGGTGTTGCTCTCTACATCAGAAACAACTGGAATTGATGGAGCTCCACCTGGGGAAGGACAATGAACTGATGGAGTATATGGGGTAAGATTAAAGGGAAGAAGGGAGAAGGTGATGTTACAGTAGGGGCCTGCTACAGGCTACCTGACCATCAGAACCAAGCAGATGTGTCCTTCCACAGACAGATAGATGAGCCTTTGTGTTCACAGGCCTTGGTCCTCATGAGTGATTTCAACCACCCTGACATCTGCTGGAGGGACAACAGAGCAAGGCATCAGCAATTCAGGATGTTCCTGGAATGTATAGATGATAACTTCCTCCTCCAAATGGTGGAGGAAACAACAAGAAAAGGTGCTATACTGGACCTTGTTCTCACCAACAGGGAAGGGCTGGTGACCAACGTGAGGCTCAGGAACAACCTTGGCTGCAGTGATCATGAAGCACTTGAATCCTCAGGGTATCCAGGAAGATGTATTCCAAGCTTACAGCCCTTGACTTCAGGTGTGCAGACTTTGAATGCTTTAGAGATCTGCTGGCCAAAGTACCACGGGACAAAGCCCCAGAGGGAAGGGGGGCTCCGGACAGCTGATTGGTACTCAAGGATCACCTTTCCTGTGTCCAGGAGCAAATTATACTGAATAAGAGGAAGGCAGGAAAGAATGCTAGGAGACCTGCCTGGATGAACAAGGAGCTCCTGGACACACTGCCACACAAAAACAACCTCTACAAGAATTGGAAGAAAGGAAAGCTAGAAGGGGGGGCATATAAGGAAGCTGTCCAAGCAGCAAGAGACCTGGTTAGAAAAGGCAAAGCTCAGTTAGAACTAAATCTTGCCAGGGAGATCAAGGAGAATAGCAAAAATTTCTAAAGGTATATTAGCAGCAAAATGAAGACTAGGAGAGGTGTGGGCTTCCTCAGAAAGGAAACAGATGAACTTTTTGCAAGTGATATGGAAAAGGCTGAAGTTCTCAATTACTTCTTTACCTCCTTCTTCACTGGCAAGGGGTCCAGCCACACTCCTGAAGTCACAGATGACAATGGCAAGGGTTGGAAGGAAGAACTGCCAGTTGTAGTGAAGATGAGGTTCGTGACCATCTGAAGAACCTGAAAGTGTTACAAGTCCATGGGACCCAATGTGATACATCCGTGGGTACTGAGGGAACTGGCAGATGTGGTTGCTAAACCCCTTCCTATTATATTCCAAAATTCATGGCAGTCCAGTGAAGTCCCCACTGACTGGAAAGGGGGAAACATAACCCCCATTTTCAAAAAGGGAAAGAAGGAAGATCCAGGGAACTACAGGCTGGTCAGTCTCACCTCTGTGCCTCGTAAGATCACGGAGCAGATCCTCCTGGAGGCACTGCTGGATCAGAAGAATAATGAAGAGGTGACTGGGTATAACCAACACAGCTTCACCAAGGGCAAACCATGCCTGACAAATCTTGTGGCCTTCTATGAAAAGGGAAGAGCAACCAGGATCATTTACCTGGACCTGAGCAAAGCCTTCGACACAGTCCCACACAACATCCTGGTCTGCAAGCTGGTAAAACATGGGCTTGACAGATGGACAGTGGATTAAGAGCTGACAGCCAAAGAGTGGCTGCCAATGGGTCCATGTCCAAGTGGAGGCCGGTGACAAGTGGAGTCCCTCAGTGATCAGTACTGGGACCACTCTTGTTAAAATCTTTGCTGATGACATGGATGGTGGCATTGAGTGCACCCTCAGCAAGTTCACTGATGACCCCAAGCTGTGTGGTGCAGCTGACACACTGGAGGGAAGGGATGCCATCCAGAGGCACTGTGAGAGGCTGGAGAGGTGGGCCCATGCCAACCTCATGAAGTTCAACAAGACCAAGTGCTAGGTCCTACATCTGGGTCAAGGCAATCCCAAGCACTGATACAGACTGGGCAGTGCCTGGCTTGAGAGCAGCCCTGAGGAAAAGGACTTGGAGGTGCTGGTGGATGAGAAGTTCAACAGGAGCTGCCAGTGTACACTTGCAGCCCAGAAAGCCAACTGTATCCTTGGCTGCATCAAGAGAAGCATGGCCAGCAGGTTGAGGGAAATGATTCTCCCCCTCTGCTCTGCTCTTGTGAGACCCCACCTGGAGTACTGTGTCCAGTTCTGGAGCCCCAGTTACAAGAAAGACATGGACATGCTGGAGTGTGTCCAGAGAAGGGCCATGAGGATGATCAGAGGGATGGAACACCTCTCCTGTGAAGACAGACTGAGACAGTTGGGGTTATTCAGTGTGGAGAGAAGGCTCCAAGGAGACCTTATTGTAGCCTCCCAGTATCTGAAGGGGCCAACAGAAAGCTGGTGAGGGACTTTTTAGGATGTCAGGTAGTGACAGGACTAGGGGGAAGGATTCAAATTAGAGGAGGGAAGATTTAGATTAGATACTACAAATAAGTTCTTCACCATGAGGGTGTTGAGACACTGGCACAGGTTCCCAGAGAGGTGGTGGAAGCCCCATCCCTGGAAGTTTTTAAGGCCAGGCTGGACAGGGCTCTGAGCAACCTGATCTAGGGGGAGGTGTCCCTGCCCATGGCAGGGGGATTGGAACTAGATGATCTTAAAGGTCCCTTCCAACTCTGAAAATTCTATGAGTGTAAGATTCACCACATAAGTCATTACAAAGATATCCTTTTCAGCATAACCTAATATAAAAGATGTACACTTCTTCCCATTTCAAAACTGCAATACCACCCCTGGGTGCATTGTGTTTGCGTTAAACAGCCATATAGAGAGCCTGCTGCCTGTACCAACTCCATGCTATTGACCAGGAACCAAAAAACTGCAGGAAAATATAAGCTCTGCTGACCTTTAGTGGCCAAAACTCCACTACGGTACCATGGGATTTTTTTCATAAATTCAAGAGTGCTCTTGTTCTGTTGCTTTTATGCACTGTGTTGTATTTTTCTGTGAGGAAGGTATCAACTTCATTAGTGAGGGTCAAAACTGGGGAAGTACTATGAGCAGAGAAGAGGCTCTGGGCATCGTAGAGAAGGTAACAGACTTTAAAATTTTATGGCAGTTCAACAGAGCAAATGCAACTGACACTGTATACTGAAGGGGTGACATTCTTAGGGAAAGGCAGACAGAAAGATTGGAGGCATAAAGCAAAATTATTATAGGCCACCACGCGGCTCTGACAGACAGATGAAGGTTAGGGTTGGATTTGATAATTTTAAAAGGTCTTTTCCAACCAAAACAATTCTGTGATCCTCAGAGTCACCAGGAGATATGTCTGGTTCAGATAGGGAAGAATTAACACACTGTACTAGCAAGGCTTCATCTGGAACATTAGACACAGGTCTGGATTTCAAGGATCAGGAAACAGAAACACAGGGTGATCAGAGGAACCGAAACCCTGTTTTATGAGATGAACTTAGAGACTGACAGGAGCCATCACAAAGTTGTCCTGGTAAACACACTGAGAAATAAGGATAACTCCTTAGCTTGGAGTCCTGAGACATCCCTGCTAAGCTCAGCAGAAACCTCCATGATGGAAAGTAATAGACCAGGCAGAAGTAGCCCTGACTGGTGCAGAACAAACTGTGATCATGAATTGACCCTCCAGGAAGTCAGCAACAACTAATCTGGGAACTTATATCCTGAGCCCACTTATATTGACACCATAAAGGTGTCATTAACTTGCTAGCTACACAAACTGACCTCTGTACGTGATCTCCCAGACAGAGCAGACCACAGTCAGATCGGGATAAATGCTACAGAAACACAGACCAGAATGATAGCTTCTTACCCAGATGGTTCATGCTTTCAACACAAGCCAACAGATACTCCCCAACAGCAGAGCAGAAGCTCAGCCAACTCTTCCATGCTGACTCCACTACAAGGACACTGTTTCCATAGCTCTCAGGAAGCACAGGCACATCATGCAAGTTCCCAAAGCTTCTCAGGTCACCCTGGTAGCAGCAGTGGATCTCTGCCAGTCAATCCTATTGAATTGCTTTGGCCTCTGCCAGTATACCAGTAGCTCTAACCTAACTGGCATCTAGTTAAGATTCTGCAGATTGCAGCAGTAATGAAGTCATCCCACCACTTGTCTGCATCTGAACTTCAGAGCCACTGTGCACTTCACAGCTGGGCCTCTACATTACCTGCAGCCAACAGGAGACTACATTTGATCACCTCATGTCTCTGTTTTTCACTGACAGAAAACACCCACTTCTATAAACTGTGCTTAATCTGACTTCTAAAATGCCAACTACTAGGCATGTCTGATGCAGTGGAAAACGGAGCTGCACAAGAGATAATCTCTTTTTCTGCATTCAAGTTATAAACCAGCTGCCTGAGAGAGCTAGGAGAGAACTGTAAGATTTGCTATGCTTTAAACAGACTAAGAATTTAAGAAAGGTTTTCTTTCTTTCAGAGGATTTCCCATATCAGGTGCACAATGAAGAATGCAAGAATGCCAGTTTGGGCCAATCTCAGGAAAAAGTTGTGTGGTGTAAGAATAATGACAAGAGTTAGAAATGTGACCAAAATCATCTGCCTAGATGACATGAACACAATAGTCACAAAATCATGAAATTAATGCTTTACTTACACTTCCCATCAGCTTTGATCTGAAGTCACAGTGAAGAGAAAAAATCCTGTGGACTTTTCTGACAACATCCAGCCCAGGGTAACAACATTTAGCCTTGCATTTTCTAAAGCTTTTGAAAACAAGTATAGGACTTGCTACTGAAGTGTCAGACAGAATCCCTTTTCACTTTCACAGAGCCAAACATAGAAGAGTGGCCAGCGATCTGCACTTCCCAAATCACCCTTTCACACAGTATATATAAACTATCCTACATCACAAACCTTAGCAAGCACTGGGGTTTTGTATAGGCACAAAAAAAATCATCCTTCATTACTTTGGGCTTTTTAAAAAATAAGTTTGGAATTTCCACCTCCTCTCTTCCTCCCCCCATTACTTGGAAGTCCTTCTTTGTAGCTATCACTTCCATATGCAAATAATTCCCTAAGTATCTTGCTCATAAGTCCTCCTCTAGACATACTGTGAATATGAAGTACTTCCTGTAATTATTACGTTTTCATTAAACTGGAGAGAGTAACATGTAGAAGAACAGCAGAGGAGAAAGCCTGCCTGGGATAGAGGAGTGCTGCAGATTCCCTGGCACTCACTGACCCTGAAGAACAACAAAGAGCTGTAAATAACTTAAGGAATTTGCCACCTGGCCAATGTTATGTCTTGGTACCAGGTGCCTCCGGTGGGAACAGGTAGATAAGGTTTTATGTTGGTAGAAAGAGCACTTTGAGGTGCAAATTGTAGATCAATCAATAGATATTGGGATACTATGTAAGTGTAACAAACCACACAATAAACCGATTCTGATTGTGCAGAGCAGCTGGGGTCCATGCATTCATGTCTTCTGTCAGTAATATTTTAAAAAGTAACATTCAAAAGAGACCCTTTTTCTTGCTACTACACGTAAACTTTTTAAAAGATGAAAGACAAACGTACATTAAAATTGTTTATTTTAAGTAGTATTCTGAAACCTGTAGTTACGTAAAAATTTTCAAACTATGAAGCTTAAGATTGCATGGTGAATATCTTCACAAAATAAGGCTGCTTGGCCAATCCCATGAGAGCTGATTCCATTTAAGTTTGATTACTTAAGCATACAGGATGGCTTCCAGAAGGTTATAATCCATGCAGACACCAGCACCAAAAGAGGTAGCCCTTCCTACATAAAAGCTGATCAAGGGCCTCCTCAGTAACTATGTGACATTTGTTGAACTTGAGAGCATCACCAGCAAGATTTGAGTGAAACCAATGGTCATGGTGGAAAGGTCTTTATACTGCACTCAAAATCTGGAGACAGGTACCCACAGGAGGGGCTTTTTCCATACCAATCACAGTTACTGTATTTTATTCTTCACTCTAACTGGGTAAAAGAAAGAAAAAAACAACAAAAAAGATCCACAAACCCCACCCCCCCCATCTTATAATTTGGCAGTGATCTTCAGAGACCTGCCAATTTTTTTATTAGGGATAATTAATATACATGAGCAAGATTTATGTTAATGCTGAAACTTAAGTTTAGATACTAGGTGTAGGGATGAGATAAAATGTATCATGCCTCAGCCAATAGGCAGAAACTTCTAATTTCTCTGAATTGACACAGAAAGCAGATGAATTACTGCCTTCTCTCATGTTCCCCCAACAGCAAAGGTAGAGACACACTTAATGAGTTTGTTTTATACACAGACAATTAAAAATACATTTTAGTAGTGTTTCCCATAAAAAATTATGAATAGCACAGTACTGAAATCAGTGCAACAAAATTAAATTGATAGGAAGGAGTATTTACATCCATACTCTATTGTACCAAAATTGAAAGAAATCAGAAATTTCTAAAGTGCAAAGTTGACTATATTCTACATAAATACATGATACACAGATACTATGAACCAATACCATTGCTGCAGATGCACCACATATCCATGCTGTACAGTTAAGAGACCAAATGTCATTCTTAGGCTGACAGGCAAAATTCCTCTATTGAATTCCTCTATCTAGGCAGATATCAGAATCAAAGGGCAAAATTTAGTCCCTCAGTTCTAGGAGTGTCACATCCTGGATAGACATTGACTACTGTAAACCCAGGAATGCAAAAGATGGAGGAAGTGTATTTAAATACATGAAGGAAAGTATTTAAATAGAAATCTTACAAAGAACTTATTGGTTTGCTTTGTAATAGATTAAAAACAATCAACACATTTTCAAAAGCACAAAACAGAGGGCCCAGCATTATGTATTTTATTTAGCTTCAGTGTTGTCCTAGTTCACACTGGGCACTATTTGTAAAGACTATTTACACTAGCAAGATTTGCAAGTTTAGGCATAAGAGTCCCTAAAACCAGAAAGAGGCCACAAAAAAAAAGGCTCTTTCAGCATTAGCATATTAAGAAGTCACCATTCAAAATACCTCATTCTTAAAAATTACTAAAGGAAATCGTAAGAAGGAACTTGGCTGCTAGGATTCCAGATTAACTGAAAAATTCAGACAATTCAGCCATATTCCGATGCATACTGGACAGTTAATCTACATATTATTTACAATAATTCTTGCTACTACTCAACAAAACCAAAGAGAAACTGCTTGTTGACTCACAGCTCTCTATACTGTGCAAACTAAACAGTCTCCAGTTTCTTATTTTGGGGCAAAACTATTCAGCGTTTGCCATGGGCTTTTACCTACAACTAAACAAGTTTGTAATGAAAAACAACACATGTTAAGTAAATTAGTTTGTCCATTAGACTATTTTTAAACTACTACATCATATTTACTGAAACAGCAATGCATAAGAGGTTACACAGCTAGGTTTATGTAATGCCATAATCTGACACAATCCACTTGGTTATGACCACTACAGTGAACTTGATACAAACAAACCACTTGGTTCAAGAAAAGTGTCTGAAAAATTAAGAATTGCAAGTCCATAAAATATTATTTCCTGAAGTTGTTTGGGAATGATTTAGCCATAATCTGTGCATTTTAAGATATCCATACACTGAAATATATCCATGGTCCAAAGCCTCACTAAAAATGAGTCCCAGCATCTACATGTGCATTAACAGGTAAGGCTATGTCTGTGCCACAGCATCCAGCAGACAGAGGGGAAAATGAAGGAAGAAGGGAAAATGGAATCTAGTCTGCATAGGAAGAGAATAAATTAGGTCGAGACATGTACATATTAGCACATAGAGGCATCTGAAAAGCAGTAACTAAATTGTGATGACTTAACAGAGCTAACTGCATCCTGATCCTTAAAGGAGACAGGCTAACCAAATCTTAGCTCTCCAGCTCATCTTTTTTCTCTGTTCTCTTAATAGCTTCTTACAGACACTACCCAGATGGAAAAACAGCATCTTGGTTACAATTCCACTACCTTATGCATGACAACTTCAGGCATACGAATGGATTCAAACTTTTCTAATGCCAGGATATTTCACCTGTCTGCAGCTTTCAAATTTATCAAATTTTTAAAGATTTAAAGACTTCAATTGAACGACTCTGTGATGCATTACTTTCAAGCACTTTCTCTTACTTGCTGCATCACTTGCACACACACTTTGATATTAAACGATTTTAATTTAAGGACAGACAAGCTAAAGTATCTTACTACAAATTCTGATACAAGAGCCCTAATCTATAGAGGAAAGAGCAGACACCAATAGTTTCAGAAATATATGAATGGTGTTCCAGTTATGCAGAACATCATGTTTTTCAAGTCCTGTGAAACACCATAGATGTGTTATAAACCAAACCCAGGTTTTTTTGCTCAATACAACAGGGTGTGAAGCATGAATAAATGTAACAATTCTTGCAAATTTCTGATTACAGAATCTGATATTATATACCACAGAAGTTAATGGAAAAATTCAAGTGTTAAAAGCATAATATTTCCTTTGCTATTTGAGGGTAGAAACTAACCCACAAACAGAAACTCCCTAGAGGAACAACAGGAACATTTAAGCCCGCTCAGTCTGATACACAACTAAACACAGAAATGAGTTGCATATAAATAAACTCCTAGAAATCCATCACATTCTTGTGCAAGATAGAGGCACACTAAGAAAAGTAAGTTGTAACTCTTCTAAATTAAAAAAGAAGAATCAGAAAAGTGGAGAACAGAACAAAAGCCCTTAAGTCCAACTAATACAGCTTTAAAGTGAATCTGAAGCACTTATGGCACTTAAGAAATCCGGCATCCGCTATCTTTTTGAGGCTTTATATCTGGTTCCTTCAGAGGTTTTACTTCTTCATCTGGTTTTGGTTTAGCCTGTGAACAGGAATTTTAAAAAAAATTAATACCACAAGTACAAACCACGGTATCTGCATGGCATTTTTGCATAGCTAACTTTACATACTCTAATTCAAGTCTCCTTTTTTTTCAAAGTTGAAGGCTTTAAGCAAGCATCAAACAAGGGGGGAAAAGCCAAATGTTCTTTACTGCAGAAAAAAACAGACTCCTAATTTCCAGCTGCTGACAGCGTGGCAGAGGTAAACTGACTTGCCTCCTGGCACAGCTGAAAAGGGAGCTCAGGCAATGGGCTTGTTGCTATGTTCTGCTCTGAGCTGGGGAGCATTACAGAAGAACAAAACAGTAACTCTGTACTACACACAGAATAAAGCTAACAGGGAAGAACAGGACACAAGATTATCTTACAGTGTCATCCTTTGGCCTCTTGGTGAGATCAAATGCTGCAAGTGTTTCCCGAGTCCACTGTGCATTCAAGGCAGGAAATTCAAAAGGAACAGGCTCTACTAAGCCATAGTTTGCTTTCAGTTCCAGCTGGGGAGCCTCTGTTGGCACCTTCTGAAAATAGCTGTAATAGAATACAGCAATATATTGAACACCCAGTGCACTCTCTCTCTCTTAAGGCACTGTCCAACACCTATTCTGTGACAGCACAAACCCATAGCAAATCTGCTATGAGAAAATTAAAGAGAAATACGTAATTCCCTAAGTTACAAGCCATGGCCAAAAGGCACGTGGAAACTATAAAGTAAAATACACCATATAGGAACTAAAGAGTAAAATATACCATCTGGAAATAAAATCAAATTAGGTGCTAACAGTTCATACAGAGCACTGTACCAACCACAAATTACTTACATGAATCCATTCTCTCTCTGGCATTTTTCTAGTGTATTCTTAATAAAACTTCCTAATTTCTTAAAGAAGAGATGTCCAGAAGGTTTAGCAGTAGTCCCAGGCCCTTTGGTTTCTCCATATTCTTTGCATAATGCTTCAGCCTTGGCAAAAACTGTGCAAGAAAGAAACGTAATAAAAATAATTAGAGTCTGTTAAATCATGGTTCTGATCTGTAGTGCTTCAGTTTAAAGAGATACCAAAATCCATTCAGACTTCTTGTTTCTTAGAAAAAAACCTAAGCTAGCTGAAAGGCAGCACTTCCAGACAGGACTTAATGCAAAACTTACTAAAAAAACAATTATTATTTGAGCAGGAAAATGTAGGAAATCACTCTTACACGTGGGAGAAAATGCAACAGTAAGTCTCAGAACTGTACCACATGGTAAGGAAAAGGAGTGCGAACAAAGGTGTTCACACAGAGTTGATGCTCAAAATCAAACAACACTTAATTTGGAGTGAGAAAAGAAGCACTCTTCTCTGAACAGCAGGCACAATAAAATGAAGTATTTGTTTTAATGTAACTGTTTTTAATGCAATTGTTTTTTAAGTAATCCAACTTAAGTTCGTTCTTAATGCATTATTTTTACTTACTTTCAAAATTAGTACAAAGAGTTTTCCATTTGATGATTTGAGCATTCCATATAGATTGTGGTGCAGTTAAGCAGTGCAGGCTGCTGGAGTAGAGATAGCTTTGAAGAAAGAAGGATGGACAGAAGATCCTGAACTACTGCAAGCTTCCCTTCATCTACCTTTCAAATTATATATATATATATATGTATATATATATACACACATACACCTTTAAATAGAAAGGATATAAGCTACTGAAATGTATTTAAAACAAACAATCAAGGCCTAGACTTACTATCTAGTATAAGACAGAGCAACCTTCAAAGCAGAAAAGGCTGCAGTAACTTAACATCCAGACCAGAAAATATGATGCCAATTGATTTTTATGCTGTCTTGCAGGCAGTGCAAAGCCAGACTGAGAAGTGAAGACCAAATTTTCTGCTGCTCTGTTATAAACAACAGTCTTTAGCAAGACAAAAAAATTAATACTCTCTCTATTCAAAAGTGTGCTGGATTTTCACCAGGTGGCAGATAAAAATCGTATGTTTCACAGAATCACAGAATGTCAGGGGCTTGAATAGACCTCTGAAGATCACTGAGTCCAAACCCCCTGCCAGAGCCAGACCAAAACTAGGGCAGGTCACTAACAGATGCATGAAATTTTTACTCAGAAAAGTTTATGGGAGACCAAATAAACATAATATAGCAAAATAAGCCAGGCATGTTATCATCAGAGCCTGCAATCCAGTCTCTATCACACTTACATTTTTCTGATTCCTGCAGAGATCTGATTGCTTCCCCACACTTATCGCTCGCCAGTAAGGTCTGACCGTGGTAACAATAGGCCTAATGGGACAGGACAAAATCATCACCAACATCACTGGGCACTTCATGCACCAACTCACTTCTACTCTCCCTTCTATCAAAGTTGCTTCTCTTTGAAGCTGCTATTCTCTGCAGATAACTTCTGATTTGAGAACACAAGTCGAAGTGCCACGCACTGAGCAGTGTAGCTCAACACTGAGGTAGGCATGCATCAAGCCACCTCAAGTCTAGCCAAGATGAACTCTGAGCTTCATGAAGCCTGTTTTACCAAAACACTAGGACATAGTATAGTGTAGTGTATAGCTCAAACTTCTCTCTCTGTGTATCGTTGTGCCCTATTAAGCCCTATTACAGAATGAGGAGGAACACCAGTCACGATGACAAAGCAAAGACTAAAATTAAAAAATTAAAACTACCTGAGCACTCAAAAATCAAATCTGCAACAAACACCAATGAAACCAGAAATAATGAAGCATTTGGCTGACTGAGACATTTTGCCATAGCCCAAATAACTTTTCCACCCCAAAAGGTGCTACTCCTTCAAACTTATGTTTGCAGATAGCACTGTATTTCAGTAAGAACTGAATGGCTTCTTTTTTTATTATCAGGAGTTGTCGAGTATAAATACTAAATACCATAGCTAAAGGAACAATCCCATGAGCTAATGTCTACCTTGCATACCTTCCTTTAATGTCTCTTCTCACAGTACAGCAAGCTTTACCTAAATCTACCTTTGCTAACAAATGAAAAAAAAAAAAAGCTCTGACCCTCCTCAAACTCACTAAAGCAAGAAACTTTTACCTATAAAAGAAAAGGGTATGAAGAGGAAGACAATTGCATTAACTGCTTAGTTCAAGCATTTTTTTCCATATGGGAGAGCCAGATTACAGTTTGTGGCAGGCTACAAGAAATAAACAGTAAACTGAGCATCTGATGATCCCAGAATTGCTATTGCAACTTGCTAAGAGATCAGTCACACAAAAAGGGACAGCACCTGGAATAGCACCTAACGTTACTTCATGAGTGTCATTCAAAGCCTTCAGAAAGATTAGCAGCTCCAAATTATTCCTAGAATCAGACTGTGATGCAGAAAATGGAAGACAAGTATTATGCTCAACCTGAATCTCTTTACTTAATGATACATAACCACAATAAATCCAACATTGGAGTAATTTCAATGGCTCAATAAAATGCTCCTGGCATTGCCCATACTCCTTTCACAGTATGGAAAGAAAGTCAAAGCAATACTTAGTCCCCTAACCAGCCCCTAGACAACATTAAAAACACTGACTGATGTCAACTGAAGTACTTACATAGGCCATGTAGAAACAGGTCTTCAAGTTTAAGTACTTCCTCCATTTACCTGCATAGACTGGATCCAAACTGGATAATGTTTTATCTATGAACACATATGTAAAGTTATCTTTAAGACATTTCCAAAAAGAAAATGCCCACACACATTTAAAGACCAGAATTCTTCAATTTAGCAACGTATCTTAACAATACAGTAAACTGAAACAAGTGACATAAATTACTCCTGCAAAGGCACAGAGAAATTATGAGGAAAAAAACAGGCATATGGGGAAAAAAAATATGCAGCTTATTGAGCTATTATGCAGTTGTCCCTAGAATCTCTGAAACTGCTGTCCACTAAGTTTGAAAGGCTAATTTTTGTAAATCTTTCAGGTGGCATTTGAAAGCTTGTTCCTAACTTAAGTTTCAAGTACCGACCTTTAAAAGCATATGTATGTTACAACATTCTCTCTCTTACATTGACTCCTGTATTTTTGCTCTTTTCCCATTTGCCTCAACAATCCCACAGCTCAGCTTACTCAGGTGGAAGGATGTACATAATTAAGCCACTACACACTTTACAGTCTGCATCATGACCTGCTGCCCTAAAGCAACTGAAACACACTCAGCTTATGTCAAGCCATTTGTCTGCTGCTATTACACATTCTCAAAACATTACTCTGTCTTCTGTCTCCCCTCACTAATGTTTCCTACTATTAGTTACAGGAAAAGATTCCCCAAAAACCAAAAGGCCTTATCAAAATAAAGCATTAAACGTGCTATGCAGAAGTAAAATGTACAAAGCATATCCACTGAGAAACAGTGTTAGTATCACAATTGATGGGTGGGTGAAGTATGTCTGCTGGCAAGAATGCATGACCCAGGTTACTAAGGATACAAAACAAGACACTCACCAGCTTTTTGGTAGAAGTTAGCTGTTTCATAAGCAAGAGCAGCTATTAGTCCTGGATTGTGTTTCAGCTCAATAGCCCGAGCAATTGTCACTGAAAAAGAATTCCACACCATCGTATTAAAGCTTAATTGAAAATGTCACATCAAATCAGCAGAGGAATTTAGCATTCTAAAACCCCTGCACGAGCAGAAAACAAATACTATGCAGTCAAGCAAACTGTAAAATAAAGATGGATTGTTTCCAGGAGAGAATTATTCCAAATTAACAGAAAAGCTGGAGAAACGTTACTCTGAAGACCAGCTAGTAAAGAGAAGCCATGAGTATTTTAAAGTAAAGGAACTGGGAAAAATATGTCAGGTAAGCATGGACACTGCATGAAAGGAAAAAAGAAGGGAATAATGTCACAGACAAGTCCTTCCAAAGTGGTTACATTTGCAGCATCAGATTGATTTTTGCCATTTTCCTCCTCTAATTTTAACTTGTTTCTTTAAAAGCAACCTATCCTGCTATGCAACAGTACTTCAAGAAAAGAAAAAAAAAAAAACAAAACCAAACCCGACGTTGCTGCCAAGCAGACTTCACAAGACATTAACATAGCCCAAAAAGACTGTCATTTACCATCCCCAACAAACAGATTTTAAGATACCTTCTTGAGCTTCAGCTTGGCATTGTATGATGTAAGAGTCTATAAGTCGAGCTTCTAAATCTCTTCCCTTTTCTACAGGTGTAATCAATTTTGGAATGTGACTTTCCTAAGGACAAAGCAAGTCTCAAAGTTAGTTTAGGCTTCATACTACTGTTGCCAATGCAAAGCAAGTCCCTTAATCCTAAATGGATATGACACTGAGCAAAGGTCCCAAGACAGTGGGCTGCACTGTTGCAGGTACTACTGGACCAACAGATAGTTTACACTTCCACTGCCACTGGGAGAGAGTAACAGGGACCGAGTGGTAGCACCACGTACTAATACCCTTCTTTTTCCTGCATCATTCAGATAGTCAGAGGTTACTTGTTTATTCTGTAACCTTGCCAGAACAGAAAAAGTTTTCCTAAGACAAAAAGTCGAGTGCTTGGAGACAACATAAAGAAATAAAAGCAAAGACAGCTTTTCTACCTTCAAGTGTTTAAAAATCCCAGCTGCTATCTTCAGGCTTCTGTGAACATCTTTTGCTTCATCTTCTGTTATACTACAAATATAGAATGAATTAGTGAAAGTTTATTTAGAAAGGACCTCTAGGTGTCATTGAGTTTTACTTCCTGTTTTGACTATCAACAACAGCAGATCAGGTCAATTACAGCTTTGTCTAGATGAATCCTGAATCCTTCAAGAGAGTTAGTGTACTCTAAGTAAGCCATCACACTGCTGTGCTACCCTCACAGTAAACAAGTTTCTTACAGTGTCCAGTAATTAAATAATTAAGCAGAACTTTCAAAATGAAAAAATAAATGTAAGGTCTTGGAATGGCTTCAAAGCAAAAGATAACCTCAGTGTTAAAAGCCAAAGCTTTAGAAATCTGTAAGGCTAAAAGCCAGAAAACTGTAACTTTGAAAATCTCAAGCTTGTACCTGGACATTTAGAGCAGGACTGATGAATGGTGTATTCACAACTGACATTTTATACCACAATCACAAGGTACTAGTACACTTTGTTCACGGATGCAAGAAGGGATTGAAGTGCATTTGGACATTGCAGCACATTAAAGAAGGCCAACTGCCTCCTTAAACTCCTACTATTTCAGATGAACATGCACTATAGCAGTCAAAAATCTGAAAAAGCTGATTTTTTTTTTAAATATAGTTGCAATTGTATTAGTAAGAAAAGAAAAACACTTACTCTTCTTTTCCAGCCAGTCTTGATGCATATTTTGTGTACCACAGAGCTACATTAAATCCCATGGAAATCAGTTCAAACATTGCATCCTGCTGGGCACTAGGGAAAAACAGACAAAACCCCTCCAAACAATCCCTCAAGCAATTCAATGCTTCCCATTTTGTTCTCACAGGCTCTCTCTGCCAGTAGTTCACATAGCAGAAATCAACATTTCTCTCCATAAAATATTTTTAATTTAAGAAGTCAACACTTTCCAATTCAGAACCTCCTGCTTGCTGAACTGCTAAAAAAGAGACTTGAGTTTTTACTTACTCTCTGTAAAAGCTCAAAATTGTAATTTCACACATTCATATGCCTACCCTTCTCATAGGGGAACTTTTACTTTAAAACAATAACTTGGTATTTGTTTAGCCTTGGGTGTGGCTGACATTTTTCCATCTCTTTTTTGTTATTGCTGTTTTGTTTTTAAATTGCACATTTTGTGGAAAGCCTTGCTCTGGAATGTCTACTTTAAAGTTGCACCAGCTAAGTTAGTAAGTCAGTCTTACGTCTCCCTCAAATTAATGTTATTGCCAGTATTTACATAACTGCAGTCAAATGGCATGTACAAACAGCAAGAAGTTTCAGAAGCAGAAGTGTTTTCAAAGAGTTAACTTGCAATCACAAGCTCTCTAGCTTTGGAACGTCAGAAATAAAGGTGTGTGAAGAATAATGTTTGTACAAGTACAAGCTCATATGACTATGAGAAAATTTTAAAAGATTCCTAATACAGAGATTGTTTTCCAAGGGGAATAAAAGTTTTGAGGAGGCCAAGCACTTCTAGATAGAGCTTGACAAATTTGTAACTGTGGTTATAAACAATGCAATTACCTACAGTATCAAGACAACTGAAAAATCCAGAAAGTTGTGGATCCATATTCCCACTTAAAACAGAACTTTTACTTGCTTGTACCAGGTGTACATGTGCTAGGGGCTTCAGAGGACAAGAACAAAATCAGATTTTCATCAACATTTGTACTCCCAAAAATTCAGAGAACACTGGTCAGGCAACAGAGCCAAAGGAAAAAAGTTTTGAACTGTAATAATCTGTATTATCATATTCAATTCACCAATACTCTCAAGGTTCTTCTTTGCACTGCTCTAGCCAACCACAGTTATATTCTTTATATTAACTAAGACACAATGGATCCTTCTACCATTATAATGCATTATCACACCTTTACATAAAGGCAAGACATGCTTCCCAACACCTAATGCAGTACAACAGTTACCACTAAAGCAAAATTTGGGAACTACTTTGTGTTCAACCTTTTACCACACTTCTAAAGTTCTCCTTCGCAGCTGTGCTGATACACATGCACATACATAACAGACAGGAAGAAAACAGCTGCATACCCTGTGTTCATAAAAGCGTGCGTACCTCGGAACTTGTCCTTGTAGTGTGTCTGTCCACTTGAAATTCTGAATGTATCTCAGTTTGCATTCTTGGGAAGAGTCATCCAGTGAAAGGATAAAACCTACAGCATATAAAAATGTACTGACAGGCACTCTCAAAGTAAACCAGAAATAAGTAATGAAAAAACAGGAATCAATAAGAATACAGATACAGATGAAGGAATGTTTCTTGCTGTCCAACTCAAAAATCCCTGTCACTTCCTGAGGCTTTTATTCCTCAGTATCTTGGAAACAAGACACACAAAACCCTAAACCAACTGCTACAAGAAAAGCTTTGCCAGAAGCTTACCAACTCAACCCTGTGAGCCGTGGTTGCTCAACAAACACTTTGCAGATGTCTGCATGTCCCTTACGCTGTCAGGGAAGTAGACTGACCCATGTACAGGATTGCCTGAGGCTGCTTGAGGTGAGTGACTGTCCCTGACACTGCAGTGGCAACTGGGAATTTCCAGCAAAAGCTGCCTAGTCCATTGGAAAAGGTAAAAGGGCTTGTAAGCATGGACTCACCTAGTCATCATCTCTTCTGTATCCAGAGCTACAAGAAATTAGTTCTTTATGTGCAGCAGCCCAGAAAGCAGCCGTCAGTGAGATGAAGCTCATGCTATGGGATTTTTAATCCTAACATATGCAAGTTCAAGCAGTTTTTCAGGGTAATTTTTCAGAGTAATCCAGACCTTGGTCTGATCAGTTCTCACCGACTTCAAGAATTCAAGACCTTCTTGGGGCTCTATAACGTGCATACCACCACCCTTTTGGCTAAGAAAATAAAGCTAAGCATTCAGTTTAGCTATCTGAAGGCAAGGAAAAGGTACTTTATGAAGAAGATGCCAATAAAATCTTCCTTTCTCTAGGTGCTGTTGCATGTTTATCAAGACAGAAAATACTTGTTCCTTTCACATGCAAAAGATTTTAGTGACCAAGCATGATGCTTTCCTGAAGTAACTCACCGAATCTTTTCTACAGCAACTGTTACCTTACCTTTATCTAGAATGTCACATTAGCTTACACCATCCCAGGGACTGTGAGAACTGTACTAAGTTAAGCTGCTTCACTTCCCACAGACTGAAGGATTACCCTTTCCATGAATCATTTGATTCCTGAAAACTCAGTCCTAAGAAACTTGTCTGAACATCTGACCACTAAGAGAATTATCAGAATATTGGCAGAAGGAAGGCTTCAAAGGAAGGCATAATCATGTGACCATCTACTGAAAATTTAGATACAAAAATAAGCACCTATATAGGTACCAAAGATAAACAGCAGCAAAACTGTAAACTTCCAACAACTCTATTATCTAGCATTACACAAATCAGAAGTTTACAGCAAAGAGCATCTTCTATCAACTAATTAGTAGACTCAATTTATACATAAGGGGCAATTCACCACAACCTAGGAGATAAATAAACATTTTCTCCTCCAGCAGGAAACAGAATGAGGTTAAAGTACTGGAAGGGTCAAAGGTCACTGAAACTTGTAGAAAGGGCCTGCTGAGTACCCATGACAGGTATCAAAAATAAAACCCATATATTCTCCTTCCTGAGAATTGCAAAGCTTCTTTACAGAAGATTAGCACAACACACATCCTGAGAAGTGTCATTAAAACTCAAATTATATACCCCTTGATGTATTAGCAGTGTTGATAGTAAATGTTCCTACCTTGCAAGAGTGAAAAGTACAAGTCAGCTGCATTCTTCATCATTTCTGGATTACAACTTGAGTCTGTAAACAGCTCCAATAGTCGTGTTCGAGATAACCTCAACTCACTGTACAGAGGGGAAAAAAAAAGAAACCTAATAAATTCTACTAAAAAATGTACTCGTAAGAAAGTACCCATCCATGTATACCACCACCCATTTGGCTAAGAAAATTAAACAAAGCATTCTTTAACTATCTGAAAGAAACAAAAAGGTACTCCATAAGGAAGGCACTAATAAAATCTTCCTTTCTCTTCTGGATACATAAAATTGAGAGTCTTCATTGTAAGTAAAAAACATTTTGGACAGGTAGCAACCAATAATCAGCACTCATTATCTACCTGTTGTTCTAACATGGACTAATACAACCATGCCTTTTTATACTGAGAGTTTGGGTGCAGGGGGAGGGAAGAGAATTAACAAGCAGGAGCATTCTTCAACATCAGAACAGGATGAGTATATGAAGAAATACAAATAGATCTGCAAAATAAGACAAGATCTCCTTTCATTATATTCATCTACAATATAACACTCGTGCCTTATTCACTTATGGAAATTACTTTAAGAAGAATGCACAGTCACCAGAAATACAATTAAATGTTTGGTCTTTGCCTCTGCATTACTATAAGAGGCCTTGGCATACACTAAGAGACTGGAAAACTGGGTAATTCTTTTTTTGTAACTAAATGCTCAGTGTTACCAGCATCTTAGTGCCTCACAGCCTACACATTTCTAGTCACCTTCAGAACAAAAATTAAAGGGTAACCACTACTTTTAAGAATGTCCTCCAAACTGTGAGACAGTGAATCCAATCATAAATATACTTACTTGCAAGCCTTTGTTGCAGCTGGAGTGGTAGCTACCCCATAAAAATTAAATGAAACAGGAGCTGTAGCCTTCAAAGGGTTGCGATGGAACCAATGGGTCATCTTCTTTCTGTAGTATTGTTTACACCAAATCTAAGGTGTGGAAAGAAAACAGTAGTCTGTAGGTCACACTCACAAAAATATATTCCAAATGTAGACAATTGGAAATTAGTTTGCAAAGTTGTATATATAATTACAGTGAAGACATTTTTTTCCTATTTGAAACATCAAGTTTTCATAGGCCTTGCCTTCATTGTCCATGTACTTTGAAAATTTCACTCTGTTGAAATACATGTTTTCTGAGGCAACTATTTTAAGTAGGATAAAAAGTTGCAACATTCCTTGTTCTATATTGCTGTATATGTCCTTAATTGACAAAAACCCCAAATGTTATCTCCTCCATAAGGCTGAACATCTTCCACATGATTTGCAGGCGTATCACAATTTATTGAGACTGTTGTATTGTACCACATCAATCTATTATTAGCTTTTATTATGGCACTGCTGATACAGATGAAACTGCAATTACACAGTTACCACTACTAAAATGTATCTATACATGCAACAAAACTGGAAGTCTGGTAGGGTCCAGCTAAAGCAATCTTTTTCCTTCTACCTGAGTTTCAGAGAACATAAACATTTCAAGGAGATGTTTTTACAAGCTGTCAGCATCAACGCAAGGTGGAAGAATTAAATAATATGGCCACAGGCTTAATAGAACAAGGGAGGTAATAGCAGAAACTTCTTCAACATGTCGACAGTCAAACTGAGGAACGAGTTTCCCAAAACACTCATGGGGTCTTCATCCATAAAGGCTTTCAACACCCCACCAGATAAAGGCCTGAGGCAGCTGGCCTGACCCCAGAGCTGTCTCAGCTCCAAGCAGGACCCTGGCCTAGAGGCCTCCCCCAAGACCTTAGAACCTCATAACCCACTTTGAATCTCTAGCTTCATTGTTTATAAAACACTTCGCAGCTTTGCTGAAACAAGGGGATCTGCCGTGCCCCCGCCACCGTCCCGCAGGAGTCACCGAGCCGGTGACTCCTTTGTCTGCCGTGTCAGCCGCTGCCGTGTGATCCCCACCCACCTGCACACGGACAGGTGCCCTCACACGGCTGGGTCGCACCCACGGCAGGGAACAGTCAGAAAAACACTTAACAAGAGATCCTCTGTTTTCAAACCGCCTCTGCCCCCTATACCCGACAGAGCAGGGGGCGGTTCGGTTCGCCTGGGGGGAGCCTGCCCGGTGCCTCAGGCCCGCACCACGAAAGGCCGCGGCGGCGCCTTGCGGCACACACCGACTGACGCCCGCCCCTGCGTGCGGCCTCTTCCGCAGCGGCTGCGATGCCTCCCGGCTCTCCGAGCTCCCCGACACCCGCAAGTCGGGCCCAAGGTGCCCGGAGAGGCGCCGGGACCCCCCCAGTCAGGGCCCGCAGCACGTCCCCCCCTCCCAGCCGGCCCTGCCCTGCCCTGCCCGGCTCCCGGCGCTACGCAAAACACCGCAGGCAGCGCCAGCGGAGAGCCGATGCTATCGTCCCGCGGCAACAACCGCATCACTCCCGCTGCCTATCCCCCCCCTCGCTGGGTGGCCCAAGACGACCGCCGTCAGCCCCGCGGCTCAGGTCTCCAACCGGAACAGCCCGAGGCACGTCCTGCCCCGGTAGGGACCCCTCAACGGAGGCGGAAGATGGGAGAGGACGGCGATATCGGCCCTCCCGGGCGGGTGACCCGCCTGCAGCGCTGCACCGGGGTGCCGCCGCTTACCTGGGGGGTGCCTCCCGCGGCGGTAGAGCGGCGAGCGGAGGCGGGGAGTGGAGCGACGATCCCGCCTCCGGTGCCGC
>JAAWXA010000022.1:5702068-5760467 GCA_038090715.1 Florisuga fusca
GGGGGGGGGGGGGGGGTGTTCCCTCCGGGCCTAGGCCGCGGCCCCCCCTCACCTCTCAGGCCTCGCCGGCGGCTCCTCTGCCCTTACAAAAGGCGGGGAGTCCCCTGAGGCGAGGTGGGGCGGGGATATCGCCCGGACCCGCCGGGAGACGCCCCGCAGAGACCTCCGGGGTGGGGAGTGCTCGGCCGGGCGCTGCCCCCACGTTCGGGGGCCGGGGCGGAAGCCGGCCTGTCCTTTTCCGAGGGTGGCACTGCGGCCTGGAGTGGCAGGGCCCCCCGGGCGTGGGCCGGCGGGGTGGAGCCCCATGACGATGGGAACCGGTGCTCCAGGCCCCTCACCCGGGGCACCATGCTTGTGAGGCGGGAGGGACCTATCTGTGGCAAGTGAGCTGCCGAAGCATCAGGCTTACCCAAAAAGAAGACCCCAAGCAGCAAATGCTCTCCTCTAGTACTCTCTTCACCTTGAAGATAAAAGCAGTTTACTTTTAACGTCAGTCTTGCAGGCTAAGTTTCTTGTGGTGAATTTTCTGGAAGAAGACCAGAGCACTTGTTGACCAAGAGAAAGCTGAAGAAATTCTGTCCAAGAGATCTTCCAGCACTATTCAGGGCTGTTCAGGTCGTGGGCTGTAATCACACTGGCTACCAGTTCAGTTGCCATTCAGTGTAACTAGACTGCTGGCTGTGTACAGCATAGTCATGAGATGCCATAGTATCATTATTTCATTCACTCACCAGACAGAATGATGCAAGTTCAGTTATTTGCAGTTTGCTGATGGTTTTTAGAGAAGGGCAGGCTGTTATGACAAACCTTAGCACAGGGATGAAAAGAAGTTCTCTTCCCTATATGTATCTCAGGAGAAAAAAAAAACAATCATCAGAAAGTAAAAGAAGGTACTTCTAAGAACTGCCCATATGTGGACATCTTTGGGGAGTCCAGTAGTATCCTAATGCTTTAAATGGTCTTGTCAGTCTCAGCAGTCAGTTTCCTGTAATCATGTCTCTTCAGAATGAAAAGTCTTCAAGCTTCTCATTCTAAGCTTGGTTCATTGAGAAGCAAGGTCACTATATATTTGTGAATAGCTCAGTTTGAGAGTCAAAGTATAACTTTTGTTCCCTTCCTTCCAGCATCACTTTGTGTCAGACAAGAACTGAAGTGATCTCAGTCCTCTTGCTTTATTCCAGCTTTGGAGCAGTGTCTTTGTAAGAAAGCTCTTCTTGGGTATTGTAAGCTCTTCTTGCAAGTCTTATCAGTGAGTTTCTACTGAATAGAGTAGTCATCAGTGGATGAATGCTGTAATTCCAGAAAGAAGAAGAGAAGGGAGAGAAGATTAAAGGGAAGATATTTTCTAGGGAGGAGCAGAACCTTTCAGTGTGCATATCTGCTTCTTGTAGGTGTAGCTTGTGTAAGTTAATAGCTATCTTAATCTATAGAAACTGCAAATAAGCACAGGGTGAGATGTATACCTGTAGGTCTGGAGAGACATAACAGCCTGGCTTTATGCTGCTGCTTTCTCAAATGGCAACCTAAGGTGGCAGGAACAAACAAGTGTGTTGCTGCCGTTGGCCAGGTGCTGCTGACGTTGGCAAGGTCTGTATTGATCAACACAGGGAGGCTGGGGAGAAGCTGGTTACAGTGAACTTGCTGACTCTGATTAAAATTTTCCCCAGCCTAAGCTAGTTCAGTCCATGGATTTAATGCTTGCTGACTTTATTTGCCTCTCATGTCCAGGGGGACCTACGTCTGCCCAGGTCTTTATGCTGCTCCTGGAGGTGCAGGAAGCTTGGTGCAAAGATTAACCCTTGTTCATTCAGGTGCTTACTGACACAGGAGCTCTCTGAGCTGTTGGCAGTGCCTTCCCTGTTGAATGTCCTCTTCTGTGGAACTTGGACTGATCCACCTTTGAACAAGCTTCAAGTGGGATGCTAGATGGGTTTATCTGGATTAGGGTGGGTTTTCTGTGTTAGTGACAAATGGAAAGACAGTTGTGTTACTGGTGGTTGCAGAAATGTGATGCTGTGATGCTGCCTGTTGTGGGTGGCATGTTGCTGCTGTGGCAATATATTTTCTGAAATCATTACTTTTAAATGTCCTTTCTACATGTTCTGTGTTTCATGTCATTAGGGTGAAAGGCAAGGATTGTATGTTTGAGTTCAAACATCTTTTCTCAGCTGC
Source organism: Florisuga fusca (assembly GCA_038090715.1). Taxonomy (NCBI): domain Eukaryota; kingdom Metazoa; phylum Chordata; class Aves; order Apodiformes; family Trochilidae; genus Florisuga; species Florisuga fusca. Next base: position 5,704,241 of record JAAWXA010000022.1, read on the forward strand.
TATTTTTCCCATCTATGAAGGGGGACAGACAACACCACTGAGTGGTGTAGTTACCTTGTCCTGTGTGGTTGTTTTTCACTAGTGCTAGTTAAAAGAGCTGATTTTTAGGAGCAGCAAGGGAATAATTGAATTCTGATTTTTATTTCTGACACAGGCTTTGACAGTAATCTGTTTCGGTCTATGTATTTTAAAAACTCCCCTCTCCCCCCAAAAAACAAAACAAACCACTCTGATGCCCACTGCAGTGGTTGTGAGAAGCTGAATCCCTTTAACAGTGCTAACTTGTGAGATTCCAGGCAGAGGTGTACTTGCAGTGCCCAACTTTCTGCTGTTCCTGTGTTCCCCCTCCGTCCCCTGTATCCCCTTCCCCTTGGCTTTTTTTAAAAAAAAAAATCTATTATTATTATTCACAGGGAATGGCAACAACTGCTTAGAGATTTTGCCTGTTTAATGTTCTTCTTCCCCAGACAGAAAATATAACTCTTCCCGTTGCTTCCCTCTCTTGCTTCCTTTTGCTTTCTCGAGCTGTTTGCCTGCTTCTCCTTTCCAAACCCCCGTGGTACTCCTGTCTCCGTGGTGCCAAGGGGTGGGTCTCAGCTCTGTGTGTGATGCTGACAGGAGCAAATGTGGGCTGCTACACCCTGGCAGCCTGCCAGGCCACCCTGTGCCTGCGTCCCAGCACTGCGAGGGACTGCAGCTGTCACTTGGGGTGCCTGCACCCACACCTCCTGGCAGCCCAGCTTGCCTCAAACTCTCCCTGTGAAATGCATGTGGGCTTGTACCACACTGGGTTTTCACAGGGGGTATGGTTTTTTTGCTATAAAATAAGGGGATGGGGAGATGAAAGAATTCAGTGCTTGTAACTGGGGCTGTTGGATAGAAGGACCTTCTTACCTCTTCTTACCCTTCAGGAGACATTATATATGCACTTTGTCCTGCCTAATGTAGTTGCATACTCTGTTCATCTTCTGGGGTTTTTTTGTGGGGGTTTTTTTGTTTGTTTTTTGTTTGTTTGTTTTGTTTTTTAGGGGTTTTTATTATTTTTTTTTAAGTACGACCTACTCTGGTTATAGAAATCTTTGTTAAAACAACGAAGCAAAACAAAAAAACTATTTGGAGCAGCAGTCTGTGGATCTGGCTGACAGGGGTATCTGTGTTTCGGTTTTGTGTTCCCACACTGCATTTTTCTTTTTCCTCCATGCAGATTAGCAAGGCATCTACAAAAAGAGGCACAGTCTCAGCACAACAACTCAGAATTCACTGAAGATCAAAAGGTGAGTATTGCTGTTTGCTCTGTCAAGGAGCTTGACTTGTAGATGTTGATGTCTGTTATGATTCTTGGTGTTCTGCAGACCAGAGCTTTATGAGACCTTTTTAGCTCCCTCAAGATACACAGAGCCCAGCATGGCTAAAACAGTTGCTGTCATTGGGTGTGAGAGATGCTTTGCTGTGCAATATTGAATGTCATGGATGTTGGTCAGTCCTTCGTAAGTGGGAGTTTCTTTTTTTGGGTGACCTTTTGATAACTTGCTTATACAACTTTAGAACAATTCATGTTGTGAAGTATGAATACAAAACATCTTGAACTGCAGACATGGAGGGGGTGTGTGGAGGCTGTTATCTTAACATGTAACACCTGGCTGGGAAGATCACTGGGAGAACACTCCCTACTAGTCTCTTAGAATGTTTTGTTTATAATCTTTCAAAATATTGGAATTACTGTACTCCTTCCTCTCTCCCCTTAGTTGAAAAGGCTGTTTCTTGTCTCAGCATCACATTAAGAAAATTCTGTGACAGGATTTTAGAGAGTTTAAGGCCAATAGTATGAGTTTCAACAAGGCCTCATGTTGGGTCCTGCACTTTGGCCACAACAAGCTCCACCACCAGCCCTATAGGCTTGGGGAGGAGTGGCTGAAGATCTGCCCAGCAGAGAGGGTCACCACGTGGGGGTTCTGATTGACAGCTGGCTGAACATGAACTAACACTGTGTCCAGGTGGTCAAGAAGAAAAACAGCATCCTCACCTGTATCAGGAACAGTGTGACTAGCAAGGCCAGGGAGCTGATCTTACCCTTGTGCTCATCCTTGGTGAGGCTGCACCTCGAGTACTGTGTGCAGTTTTGAGTGCTGCAGTATAGGAAGGACATTGAGGTGCTGGAGAGGGTGCAGAGAAGGGCAACCAAGCTGATTAGGGGTCTGGAGAGCAGATCTTATGTGGAGAGGCTGAAGGAGCTTGTGGCTGTTCAGCTTGGAGAAGAGGACGTTGAAGGGAAACCTTATTGCTCCTACAGCTACCTGAAAGGAGGCTGTGGTGAAGTGGGTGTTGGTCTCTTCTCCCTAGTGACTAGAGATCGGACAAGAGGAAATGGGATCAAGTTGTTCCAGGGGAGGTTAGGAAAAAATTCTTCACTGAAAGAGTGGTGAAGCATTGGAACTGGTTGTTCAGGAAGGTGGTGGAGTCACTGTCCTTGGAGGTGTTAAAAAACAGGTAGATGCAGTGTTTCAGGAGATAATTTAGTGGTTAAGGTGGTGTAGGACTGGCAGTTGGACTTGATGATCTTGAAGGTCCTTTCCAGCCATGATGATTCTATGAAAATGCTGGCTGAGGTCTCATACAATCAAACACTTGCAGAAAAATAAGATCTCTATATCAGAAATATGAGGCCTTGGTGATTTTTTGTCCTGTTTAGAGGCATGTTTTGTCTTAGGAAAAAAAACCTAAAGAACCCTTGTATTTCCACATTTCCAAGTCATAAGATTACTTGTTTGAGCAATGCCATTGCCTGAGGATGGACACTTAGTAGCCCAGAATCCCACCTATGGTAATAGAGGGGGATGGAATCTGTGTTTTGAAATGTTGGTCCTGAAAACAGGTCCTGACTGCAGAAACTGAGGATGAGCCTGATGTGTTTAAAGAAACTGACTACAAAGAAATACACCTTTGCATAGAGACTGACAGTGGTTTGTAGATTATTTTCTTGATATGTACCAATAAGAAAAGCAAAGAGCCAGTATTCCATGGGGGTTTTTTGCCTCTGCAAAGGAGATAAGCCTCATGGTCACTTTGAACAGAGTCATAATCTGGGAGAAGAATTGGGTCCACTTTTCCTGACTGGAGGGCTTGGGAACCTTGTTGATGTTGGATGGCTGTTTACTCTTTGATTACTTCTGCTCTCTCCCTTGCTGGTAGCTTTCTCCATCGTTCTCAGCTATAGTCTTCTTTATTGCATGTTTCCCCTCTGTGGATACTTCGGAAAACACAGTTACTTCATCAAGGTGAAGCTTCTTCATCTCACTTCTGGAAACGTCATCTCCTGTGAGCATGGGAAGCAGAACCACACAGGGCTTTGCTTCCAGATGTTCCCTGAAACTTGTGGAAAGGACCTTGGACCAGATTGCGGAAAAGAGTGAGGTCAGCCATGAGGGGAAGGCCTGGGGGGCTGAGGAAGCAGAGATAACTGGCCTCAGATGTGAAATGCACAACTGCAATCATGTCTTAAGGTGACACTCTTCTGAAAAGGAAAAATGAGTAGATGGTTTGAATGATACCTGTTTAGAGAGCTGGAGTATCTTACAGAAGAGGTTGACATACCACTTGCTTTTCTTTGCAGATCAGCAAGGGTCTGATGCTCTGCAACTTTGAACCTGCTTATCAAATAGTGGTGCCTGTTTCATTAGCCACAGACACTGCCAAATTCCCCAATGTTTTGTTGAGAAAATAATTTTCTTTCCCTTTTCTACCAAAAAGCAACAAAATAGCAACAAGATAAGAGGCTGGCTATTGCTTTGAAAGAAGCACTTAAACCTCTGTGCAGCCAAATCTGATTGTTAAGCTCCTTGCTGTTCTGGTTTTCCCTTTTTCTGCACAAGCTTGGCCAGTATAATCTAGTGATAGTGTCATTCAGTTGGTGTGCAGGAATAGAGTTGAGCATGCTTCTGGGTTTTTAAGCAGTTTGGTTAAATACAAGTCTTTCTTCCCTCTTGCCACCCTCTGAAAACCTGCATACCAAAACAGCTACTTTGCTCAACCAAGTTTCTACCAATGCATTCACCAGCATGTTGTTTCGCCATGGTTCCAGAAAGTCTTTTTCCCCTACTATCTTGTCTTTCAGAGGTTCTGTATGTCTTAAAACAGCCAACTTTTTTATGTAGAACAGTGTGTAAACTTTGAAGTTTGCTTGTCTGATATTACTGCCCAAGTCTGTGCAAAGAATTTCATAGATTGGAGAAGGCAAGGCTGTGAAGCTAAGTATGATTTCCAGTTGCTTGATCTATCCTCATTGCAGGCTGTGTAGATGTACAGTTAGGTGTTTTCTAAAGGACCATACATACTGCTGACAACTACTATGATGCTGTCATTGTTTCTTACTCTGTGGAGAAGATTAATTACATCAGCAATTCCTCTGGATCAGGAGAAAAATACTTGCTTTACAGCTACAAGGAAAAGACTATGTTAGGTTAGAATTGTTATCTCTGTCTTTCTGTATAAAGTTTTATCACTTTTGGGTCCATTTCATGCTTCACGGGTGGTGGTAAAGTGCCAGTACGGTGTTACTAATGTAATCATATAACCTGTTAGTCTAACAATGATGGATATGACCAATTTCTCTCCTAGTTATACTGTGAGCCACTTTCCATTTGTCTTCTAGTAAATTAACTGCTTGTGGTAAGAATTCAGACTTTTAAATAGGCTCCTCTTGCCTTTTTGCTATTGATCTGAAAAGCGTTGTGAGAAACTGTAACAACTTCCTTTCAGGGAAAAGACCACTCTAGAATTTCCTGTTCATTCCTGGATTTTCACCTTCTAGGGTGCTGTTGTCTTGCATCTACTGCTGGATGTAATTCTGGAATCCTTAGGGAGTCTAGTCCTTAGGGACTGTCTAGACTTGGATAATTAACAGTACTGGAATCTTCATTGAATGATTGTGAATTTTGTTGAAGAATTTCTCTGCAGATAAGTACTGTAAACTACCAGTCATTGTGTTTAAATCTGGTCATCCTGCAGCACCTTTAAGGAGGCTTTACAACAATTTCATCACCTAGAAGTTGCATATATGGAATATTAACAGGTACACATACTGGTAGATTTACCATGGTCTTAACATCTGCATATTTCTGTTCTTTATTTTACCTTCAGTCTCTAAAAATAGCATCTTCATTCATGATCAGCCCCTGTGTTTGCTACATGAAATGTTCCAGTTGGGTTTGGCCACTGTTGTCAGCTTGCCTTCAGCTATAAATTTGACCTTTAAAGCCCTCTTCTAACCACAGTTGTTGCTTCTTGTGTAACTGTGTTTGTGCAAGGTTGAGTTTTATGCTGTATTAGAAAATCATGCTTTTTTTATGCAATGGTAACTTGCTGAAGTAAGAGCACTGTTTAACAGTCTTAGCATGATTCATTAAACTACTCATCTCCTAACAGCCTGGATCTCTCTTTAAAGCCAAACTCTGCTTTGGCTCTGTATTTATGCAAACATCTTTGACTGCATTACAGTTAGCACAGTTATTACACAACTGCACTGAAGAAACCTTGACTATGAGATCAACTGACTTTTTCCCTTTCTAGTAATGAGTTTACATAAAACTGAATCTTAACTATTTTAAACTAGCAAAGTTAATTATGGCTTCAGTGTCTAATGAGATGCAGAATGTTTTCCTTGCTGCAGAAACGAGCCTTTGCGTGGGACAGTTGCAGCTGAAAATGATAGCAGTGTTTAGCTGCATTTTTAACTTTTGGGTTGGGTGTGGTCCCTCAAAAAAATAGTTATGAATAATGCCTGCTGGGAGCTTGCCATATTTTAACAGATTCCATATAAAACCTATTCTTTACTATTTTAAGACTCCCAAACTCTGTTCAGTTAATATGTTTCTAGAGGCATTATTGCCCTTCAGCCCTCAGGAGCCAGAGGACACACATTTTGTATTGCTGTTTCTCCTGTTTGGGAAGTGCCTAGTTCAGGCAGTTTTAAGAGAATCTTTAAGAGTATGCAGTTATGAATCAGCAGGATTGGGAACAGGGGCATTGCTGAACGTGTTGGTGAATTGACAAAGAAGATAGGTGTTGAGCAGTGCTTCTTTCTACCTCATTTACAGTGTCGGCTTAAATCTTCATGTGGGACTGGGAGGGGAAGAGCCATGGGCAAGTCTGTTCACACATTCTGATACTGTGGTGGGACACCAAGACTGTAAGCTGGCACCCTGTGAATTTATAGCCCTCTCTGTGGCAGTCAGAAGGAATGTTGATCTAACATGGAATGGGCGTGCTCTTTGTTCAGCAGTGTTATCAGTCCTAGAAGCAGACACTGTCTGAGAGACTTCTGTTAATTTCAGCAAGTGCAACTACTTACAAGAAACTTAGCTGAAAGCAAAAGTACAAACCAGAAAATCACCTTTATCCTGGCTCAAACCAGGACAAGCAGTCATCACTCAAACCATTGGAACTGCTGGGGTTTTGTGAATGTTGGATCTGTAGTTAAACATCTCTTCCCTAGTGAACCTCTGGATTACTTTCTTTTACTTCACACATTCCTCTTTAAGGTTCAACCTTTGCAAAAGTATCCTTCCAGAAGTTCTCAAACCTAAGAAGGGATTGCTTTTGTTAAACTGCAGCTGATTTGGCAGATTCTCATGCTAGGGACTAAGAATCTGCTTCTGTAGTACTACCTGGTGTCCTCCCATCCAGCTTGAAGGTACATGTAAATCCACAACACCCACGTGTGCAGTGTGGGTCTGAGGGTGTCAAAATTAGTTCAGAACTGTATGTATTCCTTTCTTTCTAAAAATATCTATGGTTTTCCAAATTATGCTGGAGAGACAGATATGGATCTCTGTCATGTGGCAGAATTTACTGGGGGGAGCTGAACCTAGACTGCAGAATCAACCTCCACAGAAATGGAGCTGTGGTATTTTTACTCAGCCATGTTCTGTGCAAGCATACGGTCCATGCTGCTTTGTATTAAAATTCCCAAACAGCACACTGCTGCACATGCTACATCCCAGGCAGAGGAGGGAATAATGTGCATCCATTGCTAAGACATATCACTTGCTGCTTTCTTGGAAGCTGCCAGAAGAACTGAATTTTTAGTAAGACCTCCATACAATGTACAGTAAAATAAACTATGAAGATGTAAAGTTTGGGCTAGTGCCATTTTGTAAGAGCCTTTAAAGTGAGATACCATTTGAGGAGAACAGCTTTGATGGATCTCTGGTGGCAGATGAAAATCAGGTATCTGAGGCTTTTACATGCTCTTACATGCTCCTGCTGTTGGCTTTGCATTTGAGGTTTTCTGATGTACTTAACGATTCAGCTCCTCAACTCTTTCAACTTTCAGTGTGGTGTAAGGTGCATTGAAACTAGAGTCACTTTGCTTTTAGCCCAGCCTATTTAGGGAATAAGTGGTGGTCCAGGAGCCAACGGAGAAGCGGTTCTGAGTGAAATCTGAGTCCAGGAGGGTGAAGGCAGATGACTGGGGAAGGTAGCAGTGAAAGCATGCATGTTTTTCATCTGCTTGTTAACAAACAGCATCTGCTGTTAACCCCTTGGAGCCCTAAACCGTAAACCTCCTTTAAAGGAAGTTTTGGTTTTTGGCTGATAGCACGTAACTTGCCAGATGCCCGTACTCTTGAAGCTCTTTGTTGCTAGAGTTGTGCTCTAGGAAGTCTTTTTGTCCCCTTGCATCCAGCTTGGAAGGAACTGTTTCTATACTGCCTGGTTTAAAAGCAGAGAATGAGTTACAGGTGCATATTTCAACTCTTAGCTTCCTTCTGAGGGGAAATATTATTTTGAAAAGAAACTGCTTTTCTTTATGGCTTTATTGTTGCTATTTTTTTTGCCCTATAAATGTTCACAGAGCATTTTGAATCAAGGCAATTTGGCTTTGATCTCTGTAATAGACTTATTTTTTATTCACTAAACACTTAGCTAATGAGCAAACTTGTGATGGTCAAGCAAGGTAAAGTAAACCACGCAGTTGTGTCCACCTGATATCAGCTACAGGAGTCTGAATTCCTGTTGATTTTTTCAGCTGGTAGTAAACCATGATTGCTGCTGGAGCTTCTTACTTTGTGAGACATAGAAGCTTAAGTAGCACTGTCTTCAAACTAAGTGATGCTCTGTTTGTCGGCCCTTTATTCTACATTTTTAAATAAAAATGAGATACTACTACACAGTTCTGTTCAGAGGTATCTTACATAACTGACAAATTTGAAACGAAGAATTTAATTTATGCTTCACTCAGCTTTTAAGCTTCTTAAAATTATAAAACTAGAAAGAGAAATAATCCACCTTTATATTTGCTCTCCCACCAAAATCCACAAAAGCAGACCCTGTTTTTTCAGCATTGAGTTACTGGCTTCCAGACATCCCTCCTCAGAAGTTACTGGTCTTCTGAGATTGTAAGCCTGGTAGAAGGACTGTGGGCATGACTCCTAAAACCAAATTAGAACAAAACACTCAAGTTCTCAGAAGGTGATACAGTGGTTGGTTTGAATTTTATTTTTCTTTCTTTCCCCTATTACCTCAGAGCAGTTGAGTTTATAAACAATGTATGGTGTGGTAGGCTTTGTAACAGCTTCTGCTGAGTGAATGACCCCCATCTGAGGATGAGATGTGGGAAGGAGTTAAGTGGCAAATGTCTGTTTTATCTGTTGCACTTTCAGAAGAAACTGTGTATAAAAATGCTTTTGATGCTGAATTATCTGGTACCAAATAACAGAGATGAAATCTGGAAGAAAAAGCAATTGTTCATACTTAGATTTTTTTTTTTAAAATGTGAATATGGAAGAATACCATTTCAGTACTAAATGAAGTTTTGGGGTTTTTTTCTCTTTCAGAAAACCATAGCTAAAATTGCAACATGCTTGGAACTGAGAAGTGCAGCTTTACAGGTATAGCTCCTTTTCCTGTGTGACTTCATAATATAGTGAAAGGTAACTGTAGATCTTTTTAAAGCTAGTTTAGTGTCTTTAGTAATAAATAGAACTTCTGCAAACAAGGTGAACAAACCCTTGAACACTTGGGCTTTCCAGGTTGTCAACATGATGTCCCAGGTGGTGCCTTAAAAACCTTCAATTGCTTTATATGAGCATCTGTTAGGGTTTGTACAGGAATTTAACTGCAGGTTTTGTGTCTTTGCTTCTTTGCCTCATTTTCCTCCTTCAGAATTGATTATTTTTTCTTCCTAACCTGTGTGCAAGGGTAAAACAATCCCCAGAGTGACCCTTGCAGTAATTCATCTGCTTCATAAAATCATCGTAGGGCATGAGGAAGAATGTGTGCATAGAATAAAGATGAATTTGCAGCCATCATGAAAAGTGCACTGTAGGCAAGTGCATGAAAATAATGATTTAAAAGCTGCTCTTTGGGTTGTTTTGTTTTGGGTTTTTTCTTTCTGAACTGAAAGTAGGTGTCACAGAAGTGAATTGCTTTTTATCTCAGCAGTGTCTTATCCCCAGCAAAAGGGAAATGAGACAAATATCCTAAAGAGTATGGGTAGAGTTTTTATAACTTTGTGGTAGGACACTAGAACTGCTCATCCACTTCACTTTGGGTAGTGTTTTACTTAATTCAGTTTTATGGTTTCTTAGCAGAGATTAAAGCAGTTAGTGAGTGTGATCATCTTTTTGCATTCTTCTAACAGTGTGGTTATAGCTGCTTTACTCTTTCTGTAGTCTGGCCGAAGGTCCCTGTTGACACTTGGGCAAAATCAAGAAAAAAACCTGTTGGGCCTTAAAGAAATGTTGAAAACAATGGGTAATCTTAAAGAGATGCCAAGGGTGCAATGATGCAATAGGTAAGACCTTGCCCTCTGCCTAAAAGAGGATGTACAGTGTCAATCCTCTTGTTTGTACCACTTCTATTATTCCAGCTCTGCCACTTGTCATCTCAGAATAGACTAGTTCAGCTTGCCAGAGTGTTGGTGAATGACCTCAGAATTAGAAATTTAAAACTTTTCTGTTAAATTAGTCAGTCAGATAGTCTTACTGTGAAGCAGAAATATACTACAGGTCAGATGAGGAAGTTGCACCATCAGAGTTGGTGAAGGAGAGATGGGAATCTCTCTTCATTTTCCAATGAGCTCTTAGCTCAGTATTTTGTCAAGCTCCTCCTGTAGGCTTTAATTTCTGTTACAGTTACAAGTTGGCCATGTGTTTTGAACATTATGAATGCTTTTGAATGTTTTCAATGCTGCTGTCAGAACATCATTTTGCAGTGCAGTCTCAGAGCTGTCTTGCTACAGATTAACTTGACTGGGGAAGAATTCAAATGAGTCCTTCTGCTTTAATGTTCCTGTGTCTAAAAAGTATGAAAGACTAACTAGTTGCTTTAAAAATATTTATCTTAGATTAGAGCTTGGAATGTGGGATAACTTTGTCAATAAATGAGAAGTAATGTACTTTCTGCTGAACCTCCTCCTCTGCTGGGGAGATTTTGTTTGGGTTTTTTTAAGACATAGCTTGAAGTAACTTAGTACACTTGAACGAAGGAAGCACCTTGCATGCTTATTCTAAGCTATGGTAGCTCAGTCTTAGGGGAAGGTGAACAGTAAGTTCTAACTCTTTCTTTGTAATGTCCTAGTCCAACCAATCACAGGATGAATTTAAGCTTGAGGATCTGAAGAAGTTGGAACCAAGTAAGTAGTATCTTTGTATCTTAAGTGACATTTATCATTACAGTGGAAAATAAGGCAGCATCATGAATACTGACTGACCACAGTGTGGTTTGACAGCAATGTTGGGTTTAGGTGGTTCTCCCAAATATCTGTTGCCACTTAGGCAAAACCTGAAGTGTATTAAGGAATGTAATGTGGGTCACTTTGAAGTATAGTAGCCCTAACATTTCAGATAATGTATTAATCTTTGTTCTCAAATAAGTAATTCTTTGGGTGCTGCTAATCTTCACACAAAAGAATGGTTTAAGCTATCGCTAGTACAGTGTATAATCTGTTGGAAAATATACCCACACATTTGTTATTGGAACTGAATTTCAACACTTTGTGGTCTTCCTCCTTGCAGCATGAAATTAATTTTTTCTTCTGAAAATCATAGAATTTTCAGGGTTGAAAGGGAACTTTAAAATCATCTAGTTCCAACCCCTCTGCCATGGGCAGGGACACCTCCCACTAGATCAGGTTGCTCAGAACCCTGTCCAGCCTGGCCTTAAAAACTTCCAGGGATGGAGTTTCTACAACCTCTTTGGGCAACCTGTGCCAGTATTTCACCACCCTCATGGTGAAGAACTTCTTCCTAATACCTAATCTAAATCTGCGCTCCTCTAGTTTGAATCCATTACCCCTAGCCCTGTCCTTAGACATCCGAAAAAGTCCCTCACCAGCTTTCTTGTAGGCCCCTTCAGATACTGGAAGGCTACAATAAGGTCTCCTTGGAGCCTTCTCTCCACACTGAATAACCCCAACTGTCTCAGTCTGTCTTCACAGGAGAGGTGCTCCAGCCCTCTGATCATCCTCATGGCCCTTCTCTGGACACACTCCAGCATGTCCATGTCTTTCTTGTAACTGGGGCTCCAGAACTGGACACAGTACTCCGGGTGGGGTCTCATGTGAGCAGAGTAGAGGGGGAGAATCATTTTCCTCGACCTGCTGGCCACACTTCTCTAAGATAATAATAAAATACTTGACTAGTGCTCACAGTAGCCAATCAGCTGTCACCATAATGCTACCAGACTAATGAAGTTAAGAGTCAAAGTGAGGATGCGAGTCAGTCTTTGAAGTGTTTTGTGTGAAGTTGCTTTTTTCCAACTGATCCTGGGTCAGTTCTTGCTATGGCAATCCAGAAATAACCTTTTCATGTAGGACGTATCTATTTATCTGCTATGTTTTCCTTCCCATAACACTGCTTTGTTCTCTAAGCATCCTTGTGATCATTTTCACATCTAAGCAATTATCCTGAATGCTATTGCTTTTGCTATTCTTGAGGAGCAGGCCATGTAGAAGACCCTCCCTAATGCTGCCAAAAGCTGTTTTTAGTTTGTTTGTCACAATTGTATCATTACTGGACATGTTGGGGATGAACATAGTGTTGGGCATGCAAGTGTTTCTATTTCATAAGCTGAAATTCTTGACACTCCCATTCTCTAAGTATCACAGCATTGAGATGTTCCTAGTGTCTCTACCAAAATATGGAGTCCAAATGCTTTTAATGTCTTCCTTGAAAATGGAAAGTAAATGAATATTACAAGACTGTTAGGTCCATGAAGACCATAACCCAGCAAAGGGTCTTAACTATGTATTGAGGTATTTCTCAATCTGTTTATTGCATGTCTGGCCTCTGCATCTTCTAATTCAGGATTATTTTGTAGTGATGCATCTGCTTTCTGATTACAAAGTATTTAAATATAGTTATTTAGTGTCTGTGCATTTTAGATTCCATTGTACAAATGTTCTGCGAGTGACTGAATGATGGAAGCAGGAGAAGAATCTTAATCAGAGGCCAGCACCAGCCTTTTCATAAAATACACCGTGAAGTGGTTTAATATGTATGTTGTATTTTCTCCTGTGTTCTAATAGAAGTTAAAAAAAAATCTGGGTTGGCAGTACAAATAAGCAATTCCTTTGTTAGGTCAAGCCATTCTGTTGGGGTGGAACGAAAACAGCTATTCACACAATTTGGCTTGTTTTAATTACTTTTGTGCCTAAAGCCATCAACATGGCTGAGAAATTTGCTTTGCCTGTTGTTATGACAACCAAGATTTAACTTTTTTTCCCCTCATGTTGTTAAGGTCTGACTTTTTCTTCTTAGGCTTGCCTTTCACACTGATTGGAAAGTGAAGCAGTTTTGTTTGTTTATAGGATTTGTCACTGACTTTTTTGTGCTAGAACAGTGCTAGAGGAGAGTCCATACATACAGTTCTTTAAAAACTCCACTATGTGGAATCATAGCTAACACACTGCATCTCACAAATATTTTCCTTGTGAAAGCTTATACTGGTGTTGTAATGCACATTACAAATGGATTGATTGGGAAATCCTATGAGCCTGTGTCCATGTGTGATAATTCCAGGCACTAAGCAACTAGTTTCAAGCTCAGTGTATATGTATGATAAGAGAATTAGGTACTGGATTGTACTGGGGAAACTGTTACCAAAATTCTTTTGAGCTATGTATTTTTAAAAAATCAGTACAGGTATTATAGGCTGTCACTAAAAATTTAGCTGGACAGTGGTCTTTACCAAGCTGGGGCATGCTGGTCTTACTGCTCATCTTGCTAACTTCTTTTGAAAACTTTGAAGAGAATGCCAAATACTGATAAAATCAATGTGATTCTGTCCAACATCACAAAGAAGCAGCTTCTGCACAAGAACATGTGGAATGGTAAAAATATTTCTGTTGGAAAACAAGTGTAGATGACAGTGCTGGGGTCAGCCCATTAGTTAGACTGACAGAGACCTTTCTGTGAATCTTGTTCTCATGATCAGCATTACAGGGGGAAAGTGCTCTTTCTTCTAGAGGTGATGTGTGTTTTTAAAAACAAAGCAAAACACAGAAAAGCACAAACCACCCTCTTAAAGCTTGGGTGAATTAGGCAATATTGCAGGGGAGGTTCCTGTTCATTGTAACCTATTGTTTTGGTGTTTTTTCTGTGATCTGGTTATTTTTACTTAAATCAGCTGAAACTCTCACTTGTGATAGGTGTAACGAGGATTTTTCTTTTCCCTCAAATGGTGATTGCTGCATCACTGTTTTATTGCTTTGCTTTTTTCTTAGTGACTGAGTAACCGTGTCACCAGGCTAAGTACTGCAGATCCTCTTCTTATCCTAGTGAGGTTTAAAGGGGCATGTTAGTAAATCCCCATATTGCAACTTGGGAAAATCAATTGCTATCGGCAATGAGGCAAGAGTTGAAGAAGAACAGCTTTTAAAAGCTTGATTCACAGCTTTCTGCAGCAGAAGGCAGGAGATTCTGGGTGGTGTGTTTCCAGAAGTGTTTGAGTCAAACATTCAGCACCCCCTTTGCTGCCCACACCTCCAGAGGATGTCTGGAAGCAGCGGGAGGGTCCCGTCCTTTGCGGGGCTGCAGCTCGGTGGCAGGAGGAGCCTCAGCTCTGCCTCCAGGCAGCATCAGCGTTTGAGGCTGTGAAACTGCCTTCTTCTTGAGCTGCTCCTATTTTGTGCCCTCTAGTGATGGCTGCGATGAATTGTTAGACGCGATATTTTTATGCTTGTTTGGTTGGTTGGGTTTTTTGTGTGTGGGTTGTTGGTGTGTTTTGGTTGGTTGGTTCTGTGTTTTGGGGTTTTTTGCGGGGGAAATTAATTCATGTAGTGGGAGAAGCTGCTTGCTGGGTAAAGGAATGTAGTACTTACCAACCTGTGCAAGACAGGAGGACAACTACTGGGATTTCTTTTTGCTTCTGTAGAATGTGTCTATGAGCTGTAAGAGGTCTTGCCTTACTGAGATTTTTTTGTCTGAGGCAGTTTTGCTTTCTGTCTCTGGTATGATGTGCCTCTCCAAGAGCTGGGGATTTCTGAAAGTGATAAAAATCCCCTTCTTTTCCTGAACCTCATCTGTGCTGGAAGCTACCTGCTATTAATCAGATGCTTTTCTGTTGGGAAGTGGCTGTGGTTCTTTGCTGCCAAGGTGAGATCTGCATCACTGATGCCTTGGGGCAGAAGTCTTCAGGGAGAGAGAGACTTGGCATCAGTTTTGTCTGTCTTATCTCTCACTGAAAGCAGCTAAAAGCTTTCTGTGTATTTATGGTCTGTGTCCAGCTAGAATCAGGCTGGTTTTGTTTGTGTACAAACAAAGTGGTATACAAATCAGAAAAACAATCAGAATTAGCAAAGACTGGAAAGATTTTGTTTGTTTGTTTCTCTGTAGTTTTCTTGAGGGATTCTTAATTCACTGTAGCATTCAGATGGTGTCTGGTAAGTTAATAATGAAGCCCATGCTGAGGGATTTGAGTATGAAGAGGGGCAGGGAATGTGTCCTACTGCACAGGCTGAATTGTTGTTGAGAGAGGCAGAGGGGCCTGGCAGTGATTCCTTAAACAAAACTGGTATTTAAGTGCCCCTGAGTCATTGTGTAATTTTAGCACTGCTTTAAAACAGTTTTGTTTTCATTCAGTAGTCCTAAGGGGGAATTTCCAAAACATGCTCTGAGAGGGCCTATTGCACAGTGAGGCTCAGCAAGAGGATTCAGATTTTCTGCCTGCTCTCTCCCTACCCAGTCTGGGATACTCCCTGATAGGAGAGTGCCTCTCCCTGCAGATGTTGGCTTGAAAATCTTCAGGTCCTTTAGCCATCATGCTTATTTCTTTCACGTGCTTTTGGAAGTTGTGCTTTTACTCACGAGTGCTTTTAGAAATAACAGCTAAAGTTGCCACTACTGAAATTTGGGTAAGTTTCCAATATGAATGGCAAAGCTGTTCTCCACCAAAAGCTGGAGAGTAGACTTGGTGTCTCAGAGGCTCGATGCTCAGATGTTGCACTGGAGCTCTTCTGAATTTTGCCAATCTGCCCAGACATCTGGGGGCAGAAAAACCAAACAGGACTCACAAAAAAAATTTTAAAAAACCCACAATAAAGCAAAAAAGCAACAAACAAACCAAAAAAGCAAACAACGTGCATGAAGAAGCAGGAAATCTCAGCTCAACTGTGTGTAACCAGAATGCTTGGGTTCTCACTGTGGCTGTCTGAATGTGCAACCTACAGGTGTGCTGAAGTGTGTCATTTCGGAAGACTTCATTTCATTTCAAGCTGAGGCCAATAGCAGCACCTTCCTTTCAGTAATCACCAAAGATTCTTACTGTTATCCCCAGACCTGGAGCTTTTCCTCGTGGTGCTTTTAGTTATTGCTGTGTTTATCTTCCCTGTCTGTGTAGGTGTGGTGGTGATGCAGTTTACTGCAGCCTGTCTGAATGTTCTAGTGATACAGCTCTGATCAGGACTGTACTAGTGTTTAAAATATGAGAGGAGGGTTTGTGTTTTTTCATATGGTCTGATTATTTTAAAAATATTATTATTTGCATGTGTGAAGATGCTGTGAGAATGGACATAGCTGTGCAGAGCAGCAGAGTTAATGCTTGTTTATGGATGTTAGGTTCTTATTTTTTTTCCCCTTTCTGCAGTCTTAAAGAATATCCTCACTTACAATAAGGAGTTCCCCTTTGATGTTCAGCCTGTCCCACTCAGGTAAGAGAGAACTGGCTCACATTATGTATGTGTCTGAAAGTGTGCATAGTTTGGGACCTGGTGTACATCTGAAACAGAAGCATTTCTAGAGCCACCTACTTAGAGTACAGCTTTGGGTAAACTGGCTAATTGAAAAACTTTTAAATTCTGTTTGTCAGAGTACTACTAAAGATCAGTCCCATGCTTTGGGTAAAATCAGAACTTAGTACATCCCTACATCTCTCTGGAATTGGCATTACTGTCTTTTGTTTTGACTCTGTACTTCCTGTTGGATTGAGCTCCTGTGGGAGTCTATAGGTAAAGGCAGTAGTAATAAGAAGTATGAAATAACATTAAAGCACATTGCCCCTGCAACAGGGTGCTGACTTGTGAGTTGAAAGCCAAAGGGTGAATGATCTTCAGTCTCATTCTTCTTTCTTATGGTTTATAGGAAGATTTTAGCACCTGGAGAAGAGGAACACTTGGAGTTTGAGGAGGATGATGAGGAAGGAGGAGCTGGAGCCGGGTCTCCAGACTCTTTTCCTGCTAGAGTTCCAGGTAGGATCACAAACCTTGCCATGCCAGCCTGTGTAGCATGTGTAAGCTGTGCCTCTGAGAATCCCCTTTCTCTACCTATGGATTGAAGAGTTTGGGTAAGGAGCAACAGGCTAATGCAAACTCTAATTCTGTATTGGAGAACCTCAAAGGTGGACACTGTATTTTTTTTTCTCAGCAATTAATATTTTACTGCAAAACAGTTGTATGGGTTACCTATGTGGGTAGTACCATCTACCTCAGGTAGTTATTCTTTATTCCTTATTCAGACTCAGTGTTTATATTCCATACACTTTAACTGTACTATGGGAAGTGTCTCGGACACATTCACATTTAAATTGTGGCAATATTTCTCCTTCCAGGAGTATCACATCTTGCTGGACATGTGATACGTTGTTGCTGGTTATTTTTATGTTGCATCATCTGGTGAGACAGTGGCTTAGACTAAAGCCAAGCTCTGAGAGGATGAAGAGGGGGTAGTTCTGTTTTTGATAGTTTAAGCCCTTGCCTATGTGAAAGCACCTGTAGGTTGGGATAGATCAACAAATTGTAGAGAAGGTCTTGTTGTAACTTCAGGTTTTGGCAATTTACTGGGTAACAGAGTAGGACGTTCCATCAGAGGTTCTTTTGATTCCTGGTGTAGTTTCTTTGCAGAAGAAACAAGCTTCTAGATTCATGGCAGACTGGCAAACTTAATGTTTCAGGAAGGAGATCACAGGTAGGGAAACCTAGTACTGGAATTATGATCAAAAAAGCTGGGGTGTTGCATTACTTATGCTTGGAGAAAATGCATCTCTGTCCTTAGACTTGAGGCAGTGCACGGTACTGAATATGATCCCAGGTTCTACTGATGTAGATATGCACAGTCTACAGTTGTTCATGCTAAGCTAACAAACAGGCTATAACATAATGTAACATTTTTATGGCTGACATTTACTGTCTTGATCCTTGTTACTCACCATGATAAATCCATTTATGAAGATGCATTCTGTCTGTCCAGAGTACAGCAGAGAGCCCTTGGCATACTCTTGGTAACTCTTGGTATGGTAGCAAATCATTAAAGCTGTGAGCATTACCAGAGTGCTAATAATTATGTTTGTGGAACCCATTAGAGCTCTATGCATAGAGTGGACACAGAAGCAGTGCATGTGCTTAAAGTTGAATCTAGGTTGATGATAGACTGATTGATTTTACAGTTTCAGTAAAGTTTCAGTTTACAGTAAATCATTTTTAAAGAAGCAGGGTAGCCAAAGCAGAAAGTTGAGATGTTTGGGGCATATACGTTCTTAACAGCTTTATTCCTCAGAAAGATAATTCTTTTAAGAGGAGGTGAGAGCAACTCCTGAACTTACTGATATTTCTCATGATCATCTACTTAATAAACCTCTTGGATTTTTTTTGCCCTAAGGCAAACTTCTTCATAGCTACAACAATCTAAACCCCAAAGGAGGTTTTTTTACTACTTTAACACAAACCCTGTTTGCCCATTGAATGAAAATCAGTCTGGTGTTTCTTGCCTGATTGGAGGTTGGTCTGTTGCTCTTTATCTGGCTGATGAGGCTTAAACAAAAGCAGCCTTATAAGGACTTCCCATATTGAATCGATGGAACTGTGTTACACTCTTTGCTACTATATGCTTTTAATTCATAGTGCAAAGCTGTATTGTCTAACTGATCGTGGTCTTCTACACGCATGGCTTCTTTGTTATCACCTCACCCAGGAGCCAATGAAGGTGTGATAACCTTTTAGTATATGCAGTTACTTCTTTGATCACATAGCTGTGATGTTCTTCATTCAGCTCTTAGTTTCAACCTTCAAAATACAATCTTGGAGAATAATCATAGTATCAGGCATCTAATGTGTTGTTCTTTGCTTGCCTTCAGTACCAGAAAAAGAGAAGGCTGTATTTGGACTTCTAAGCTCTCTAGAAGTCTTACTGTACATTCTGATTTGCAGCGTAGCCAGGTGTATGTAGATTTTCTTTAGTGGAATGAACACTTTATGGGAAATCTTGCACATAGTGTACATAGAACTGTAGGCTAGGGGTTGACAGGGACCTCTAGAGATCATTTAGTCCAACTCCCCTGCCAGAGCAGGGTCACCTATAGGTCACACAGGAACACATCCAAGTGGGCTTTGAATGTCTCCAGAGAAAGAGACTCCACAGCCTGGGCAGCCTCTTCCAGTGCCCTGTCCCCCTCACAGTGAAAAAATTCTTCTTAATATTTTTTATGGAACCACCAATGGTCTAGTTTATAACCATTGCCCTTTCTCCTATTCTTAGTCACCCCCGAGAAAAGCTTGACATCCTCCTGGCACTCACCCCTTACATATTTATAAACATTGATGAGGTCACCCCTCAGTCTCCTCTTCTCCAAGCTGAAGAGCCCCAGCTCCCTCAGCCTTTCCTCATAAGGGAGATGTTCCACTCCCTTCATCATCTTAGTTATAAATCTTACATAGTTAGGCTTCTGTGCTGAATGGAGCTGAACTGACCAATGGCTTGCTGCCTCTAATATCAAAGGTTTCCTGCCTTTCTCCTGATTATGTGTTTCTTTATTCCAGTGCTGTGCTGGCAATGGGTTCTTCAGTGACCCATTTCTATTTGTGAACCCAGCAGGAGACTTGTTCCTTTTTCCCCCCTTATCTGAATCCAGGTTTTGGAATGGAGAGACTGAACCTTCTGTGTCTTGATGGCAGTGAGTTTTGGGTTGGCTCACTTTTGTCTATCCAAGAACCACTCATAGGAAGACATCTGTTTGTAGATGTTCCCTTCCCCCTCTGGCAACGAGGCCTTGTAGCTGTGTCTGAAAGATCTGTCAGTTTGCTCATGAAAAGCCTCAGTGTGAGCCTGCTGAAGGCAAATGGGCCCAAGCGATGGTGGCAGACTGGCAGCATGATGCCCAGCTCTAGCAGAGTTATGCCATAAAGCAGTTCTGTCAGCTCATGGCTCCTGTGTGAAATGAATCCAGAGGCTCCAGGGAAAGACCTGCTCTGGTTGTGCCTTACCTGAGACGGGTGACAGTCAGCTGCCTAAGTCCATCGCTGGATTAGCTGTTTGTCCTGCTGAGGCAGAAAGGAAAATGTGTTCCTTGGAGGCTGACTGTCCCTGCTCTTCTCTTACCTGCTGGAAGTGAGCTTGACTTTTCTAAAAGTTAATTCAATTTCACACATTTTTCAAGAACAGAGTAATTTTCCTTAAGCCGCTCTTTTTTATAGTAAATGCCAGTCTGGTGCATCTTGCAGGAGATTTTTCTGTCAAGTATCCCACCACTTAATCCCTTTGACTGATGTATAGAAAAAGTGGAGATTATAGTTGCTCTTAGCTTTTGGGGGGCATGCTGCTTTTGGAAGACACCTGAAAGATGGCAAAGTTTTCTGCCAAGGAGAGGATGTCTCTCTTTCTAAACATTCATGTAGACTGAAAGGAGGAGTCTGGTTTTGAATGTCTGTTCAAGACAGACAGCAAGATTAACTTGAGTGGGTATGCTGCTTTGCAGAAATGAGTTCTCTAGTAGGTTTGCTTTTCAACATTTCTCGTACCAGGGTCAGAAGCCTGTCCCATTGCTTCAGAATGATGGGTCAAATTCTGCTGTGACACATTGTGAAGTGTCTGCAGACAATGGTACCTTGGAGTTCATGAGTCTGCTAGCAGTCATGACAGGAGATAGAGAAACGTCTTGCATCATAGATGTGATTTCAAGTCTTGCTGATGATCCTGAAAGAGATCATGAAGTCTTGTTCAAGCTCTGTCTGGCACTGGTTCTGAGAGCAAAATAACTTCTTCTGTTTGGTTTTTTTGTTGGTGGTGTTTTTTTAATTAGAAAAACAAAACTTCAAATAAAACTTGCTCGTGAGTCTAAGCATTTTCTCTCTTGGTGCTTATTCATCTTATACTGGGGAGAGGCTTGGATCCTGCTAGTTTTCATTAAAATCACCATGAAGAAACCTAGTCCATTGTTGATGACATTATATCATGACTTTTAGTGAGTTTGAACAGTTTGGATTTCTTGCCAGTTGTACTGCCTTCCTTAGCACTGTGAAGATTTGTTTACACTGATCATGAAGTCTGGATGATAAATGTTCATGATGCAGAGCTGGAGACTGATTCCTTAAGAGAGATGAGAATGTGGGGGATGTGAAAACATTTTTTCTCTTCTCCTTTAAGTAGAGGCCAGTAGAACATAGATAACGAAAAATCTCTCTTTTTCATTTCCTTGTGTCCAGTGGGATTTGGAATAATGCCATTTTCCTCCTTATTCTCCCAGTCTAAATGTTCAACATGGAGCCAAGTCATGTTAAATGGGATGAGACTCCTGGTTAAGTGTCTGAACTTCTGCAACTGCAGATTAAATCCAGCCTCCCAAATTGAATCCTTAAAAACAATATAAAGTGAGTTCCAAGAATGAGTTATTCTACATGACAGTAAGAAGGAATGCTTTAAACAAAGCTCCTTTCTGTTCTCATGGCATGAGTGTTTTATGAATTCATTTGACTTGAGGCAGTCCTGGGGTTTTTGGTATGGGCACTGAAATCTGTCAAATAGTGTTCTGTGTCTGTGTGCAGACTTTCCTATAGTTCTGTGTACTATTGGGATATGAATCCCCCTAAGGAGAACAGGATCTTCCATCAGAGGTAGTGGGGTAAGCTAGGCCTCTGCTGTAAGATTACACAAAGGGTTAATAGTATGCTTTACTCTTTCCAGGTACTTTATTACCCAGATTGCCATCTGAACCTGGGATGACATTACTCACCATCAACATAGAGAAAATTGGTCTGAAAGATGCTGGGCAGTGCATTGATCCTTACATCACAGTCAGTGTAAAGGGTAATGATTTCTGTTCCTGACTTCTCATTTGTCATTTATAGAGAGTGTGTTTTCTGAAAGCTTTCTTGATTTTTCATCCTGCTGGGAAAAATATGTATTGGTATTTGCATTTCCTATTGTGGACTTAAGGCTTCTGCTTTAGTGAAGTGTGGAAAAATTCTGCATTTGAAAGATACTGGGAGGTGAATCACAGCAGGAGACATGCTTATCTGTGCACTTCGGGGTGCCTTCCCCATTCTGTGAGCTGACTGTCAGTGACTTGGCAGACTGTACTTCTCTATTCCAGCATCTTCAGATGAATCTGAAGTACAGATCTCTTGGAACTGCTGGTACTCCCCAATGCATACTGGTTTCTCAGCTTTCTGGAGACAATGAACCACAGTCTGCTGGCTCCATTCTTGCCCTGTCATTAAAATGATTTTTTAGTAAAACAAAGATCCATCTTACTGCAGCCTAACATTTTAGAGGAATGGGTATGAAGCTTAGAAGCAAAGCTTGCAAGTGAAATAAAATGCAAAATATATTTAAGCCTTGTCAGTGAAATCCCAAGTGGAAAAAAAAAGTGAAAGCCCCTTTCTTCCATGAACCTCCATGAATCTGGAAGAACCTCTCTCTTTGTCAGTCCAGGATAGACAACACTAGAATTTTTCACTGTTTTGGATATTTTGGTTGATCACTTTGGCCTGAGGCTGAGATTTTTGTATTAACCTGCCCTGCTTGATCTGCTTATCTTTAGTCTTTAGAGGTATGATTTTTTTGTTCAGCATATGAAAATTCATAGATGAGCCAATAGCCTCTAGATATTTTCAGTTGTGTTGGTGACTTCGTATGTGTCCTCTTTTAGATGTGCTATTGGATACTAAAGGTAGGGATAAAACACTTGTTAGTTGTGTGATCAAGTGCTTCCTCCACCAGACAAGTTCAGAAGTAAGAGTCACAGTATTGAATTGCACTTGAATTCCAATGAAACGCACAAATGTTACCTGCCAGAATATATAGATAGAAAGCTTTAGCTAATCCCATTTCCTGTGAAGATTTTTTTTTAGCAGTGAAGCCTTTGGCTTCTCTCTGGACTTCTGAGGAGTTCACCTGGTTGGGGTGGAAGCTGGAGCATCACTTACCTTTCCCAGCTGATGCAACTGCCTTTTTGTGTTTTCAGTCCTGGAAACGTGATATTTTTCTGTTTATGGTGTTGCCTTAGGTTTGCATTATAGATTACGTAGCTATTATTTGGGCTCCATTTCTCTAGTCACTTGTGGATTGAACTTTGCCTCCAGAATGCCAGAAAGCTGCAGGATGAGTGGCTTCAGTGATGGGACTAGCTGGATGGACGTACATTTAATCAAATTTAATTATTTCATGCCGAGTTTCTCTTGTCTGGCAGGAAAATACCAGTCCTAGTGGGGTTCTAACAGGATCCTGGAACTTACCAGAACTTGTAAAGCACATAGTCCTTGTTCCTTGCCACTGAAGTAATTAACTTATTGCATGTTGTTAAAACTGTTGATTGCCTTCAGCACTAGCTCTCAGTTCCTTTCTGGAACAAGAGGAGACTCTGTATTGCTAGGCTTACTTTCCCAAGAAGTCTTTCTAGTCACATGAGGCTCTTTGTTTGCAGGCTCCTATGGTGGATGCAAAGTAATGAGGTAGAAGGTAGGATCAAAAAGTGTGTGGGTTGGCAGCTATCACCTAGTCTGCTAATGGTGACTTTTTTATTTCTCAAAAATTTTTGCGAGGAAAAGTAACTCTGAAAAGTCATTTTGTCTCTATGAAGAGTCTGAAGACACCTAGTGGCTGTTTTCCTTGGTCCTGTACCAGGCTGCTCTTCTGCAGGTTTGGAGAGGGGTTTGTTCCTGATGCAGTGTTGCTCATCCCAGCCTGCTCCCTGGATGAAGGGATCAGTTGTGCTCCAGGGACCCAGCCTCAGCCCGTGCCTCGGGCACAGTGTAGGTGCTTTGTAGTTGCAGTCTTGGCCACATCCTTAGCAGCTTTGCTTCACCTCAGGGAAAGCGATTGCTAATGAGAGGAGGAGAGAAGACAAATGTACTCATGTGAACAGCAGAGCTTAGAAACACTACTGTGTGGTGGCTTGTGCCTGAGCAGCAGAGCCAGTGACTGGTGCTGACAGCTGGAGTCCAATGCATGGCCCCACCATGCCTTTGCCTGTGGAGGAACCATTTTTCCAAGAGGAAGAATGCACGTGGAGTCTTGGCAGCAGAGCAGGACATGGGTAGGTGCTGTTACCTGGGTCAGCTGTGGCCTGCAGACCCTGTGCAGAGGGCAGTCTGGTGCATATCCCATTCGACCAGTTCAGCTGAAGGGCTGAGGCCCTGGTGGAGTCCTGTTTGTAGAGGGAATAGAATCCTTTGCTGGAAGCAGAAAGAAATGTGCTCTTGTAAATCAAAAGAGGGATAGTTACACATTTTTTTCATCTTAAATATCGTCAGAATGTAACCTGATCTTGTGTTGCAATCAACAAGAAAATTCACAGACTGTGAAGCCCTTTTTTAAGCTTAGGGCAAAAATCCAGGTGCACTTTGTCTTTTTGTGGCAGTATTAGGAGTGATTCATGGATCTCTTAAAGCAGGACCTTAAAGTCTGAGAAGCTTCTGCCATTCTCATACTGTTTCTTCTCTGCAGATTTGAATGGGATAGATCTGACTCCTGTACAAGATACTCCTGTGGCTTTGAGGAAGGAGGACACATATGTCCATTTTAATGTGGACATTGAGATTCAGAAACATGTTGAAAAACTAACAAAAGGTATGTAGTATCAGAGACATGAAACAGGGCCTGGGAGCTTTGAAAGTGTAGACACAAGGCTGCTCCTGATCTAATAAATTGGCCATTCCTGAACTGCTGCTGCAGAGTTCAGTATCCAGACATGGATAAAAATAGACCTTTGCATCCTGTCTCTTTCAAATTGGTCATTGTGATGACTTGCAAACAGAGGAGGAATGAGAAGAGGTAAAAACCTTAGTCATTGACCAAACTGTTACCTGGAGATGAATCATTGAGGGAGAAGTACACTCATGAGTGAGCATTTTAGGAACATGATGTAGCTTTTGAGTAAATAACAGAAGTTACGTGGACCATTGGAGGGAGCCCAGAGCACTGCTCCTGTGAAGACAAGCTGAGAGAGTTGGGGTTGTTCAGCCTGCAGAAGGCTCCAGGGAGACTCTAAAGTGGTTTTCCATTAGCTGAGGGAGCTACATGAAAGCTGGGGAGGGGCTTTTTACAAGGCCATGAAGTTACAAAGATAATGGCTTTAAGCTGAAAGAAAGTAGGTTTAAATTAGGTATTAAGAAGAAATTCTGTGCTTTGAGAGTGGCAAGACACTGGGTTGCCCAGAAAAATTGTGGATGTCTCATCCTTGGAAATGGTCAAGGTGAGGTTGGATGGGGCTTTGAGGAACCTGGTCTAGTGGAAGGTGTCCCTGCCCATGGCAGTGAGTTGGAACAAGATGATCTTTAGTGCTCCTTCCAACCCAAAATATTCTGTGATTCTACAATAATTCCATCCAGTGTATGTAGAGCATCTTAATGGCAGATAAATTTTCAGCTAACTATTGGCCATAATTGCTAACTTCTGTATTAAACCATTTCTCATCCTAGGTGCAGCTATTTTCTTTGAATTCAAACACTACAAGCCTAAGAAAAGGTTTACTAGCACCAAGTGCTTTGCTTTCATGGAGATGGATGAAATTAAAGCTGGGGCAATCGTTATAGAACTGTAAGTGACTTGCAATTAGAGATGTCAGTGGCAGAGGAATATTTGAGTTACATTGAGTGGCTTGTTGCAACAAGGAAGGTTTCTTGGACTTATTAAAAATAGAATATTTCTTATGGAAGTCAATTTAATAAAGAAGGGAAGACAAAGTGCTATTATGCAAATAAGGTGGCTAGAGATCCTTCTCAAAAACTGGACTATTTCCAAAGAAAATGCTGGTGTTTATAAGTATTTTTTGTGAGCAGTTTATTTCCTCTGTGTGGGAGGTTTTAATTTTGACTCCAGCTTGAGTGTTAGATCAGCTATAATTAAAAAAAACCAAAAACACAAAAAGATAAAAATCAACTCATACAACCCTTTGCTACAGAACTTTGCTAAGAAGATCTGATTTGGGACATGGGATATTACTTTACAATGGAAGTTTGTGAACATTTCAAAGGATTGTTGGGTGATGGGGTTTTTTGTTCTTGCTTAAAGTAGACAAAGAAATAGATTAGCCACTTAAGCTGCAGTGGCTTTGATGTGCATCCTACTCTTACTGTGTGTCTGAAGGGCTGAGTGAGGTTTTTGAGGTTCTGGGTTGGTTTTTTTTTTCAGGAAGAGGATGAACCTTACAGTTTTGGGCATCTCTAGTAAGTGCTTAGTCTGTGCTGGAGTACTTCTGAAGTACTGAGTAACTGATACTGCATCTACTGCAATCCAGAGTATAATATTGGGAATCCTTCTTACAAAAACCTTACACTAATTTCAAAATTTAAATCTTTGTTAACATCATAATCCAGAGAAAATACTGGTTTGCTTTTCTTCCTGTAAATCTACTCATCATTGTTGCTACCAGTCTTGTCAGATATATTTGAAATACTATGGTAATAAGATCTGTACAAGCTTTCTAGTTTCTTTCATCTTTCTACACAGCCATTAGCACTTGGATTAACTTACTTTTTTTGTGGTTACAGGTACAAAAAACCCACTGATTTTAAAAGGAAGAAATTGCAGCTGTTGACCAAGAAACCACTTTACCTTCATCTCCATCAAACATTGCACAAGGAATGACCCTAGTTGTGAGACTTCTGTGAACTGAACCACCAGTCATGGTAGCTGTGTGTAGTAGCCTTAGCCTTCCAGGGGCAGGAAAGCAACTGAATTCATGCCAGTAGGTCAGAAGGGACCATCACACACTGCACAGCACGACTTTGGGGTCAGAGGCAAGCCCACCATTCAAGTACAAGTCTTTTCAGTACCTTCCAGGTACAGGTTTTTCTGAGAGCTCTGAAATATGTTGACTGCTATTTCTAATTTTGCTGTTCATCACTTTGTATCTTAATGGTTATTATCCTTTTGCCTCAAACACCACCCAAGGGTGGAGACTGCCCCTTTTGCCAAACCCATAGCAATAAAGATGTGGCAGGCCTACTAACTGTTTACACTTGTTGTGCTATTGTAGTTCCTCTCATCTGCATTTTGGAGTCCTCTGTAGTGGGCTGGTAGCAGAAGAGCTGGAAAAAGACCAGGTGGGGGGGTGGGAAGGAGCTTGAGGTACTGCAGGCGATTTAAAGTGAGAGGAGGATGCTGGGTCAAGTAGGGTGGCCACAGAAGAGCTCCTCCATCAGCTGTTCTGCTTTGGTCAGGCCAGAAGGACAACTGCAGATGAGAAGACTGAGTTATGATTTTAACAGCCTTGCCCAATGGAGTGTTCTAAGTTTTGGATATAATACCTACATCAATTCTTCAAAGGTGTTACTCCCTAATGGAGCTAATTTTCCTGTATCTTGTCACAAAGCTATTTGCAAAGGCCAGGGGGTGACAGCAGGACACACCCCCCAGTGTTCAAGCACAAATCTTCCAGAGCTTTTGGTAAAGCAGACCTGGCTTGCAGGTTGACCCACCCTTTATATGAAACTGCTGTTCTTATGGAAACTGTTTGCAGTTTATTTTGTGCAAGTCTAGAAACTTACTCTAAAAATTTTAACCTTTTTTATGTAAGTAGATAGGATTATCTTTTTTTTTTTTTCTATATTTTTGGTGTGTAATAAGCTGCAGGACACTGGCTTATTATGACACACTTGCATTCACCTTTTGACCTAATAAAGGGAACCAGTCAAATCTTTCGTATATTTTCGTGGATATTTAATACTTTAGGGTTTGATGTTGTTCTTACCCATCTTACTAGTGCCTAAATATTCTGCTATGCTAACAAAAGACCCAGGGCCCAAAATACCAGTTTTATTTTGAACAGTCTGGATACAGATATATCACCAGTTCTTTTCTGTCATGTAACCACAAGATGTTACTTTAGGCTTTAAGAGGAAGGGATGTGACTTTTCCTTGATATTTGTTCATTCACAGGCAGGTGTTCTCAGCATTTTCGCCTTTAGCCCCTATTGATTAGGATAAAAAGGTGTGTTTTTTTCATGTCTTAATCTTCTTGTCCTCTGTTCTGGTATAACAAGGGATAACCTTATATAAGTATGTTAACAGAAGTTGGCAACACTTCCTAAAATTCAGTTGTTTAGAGGGGAGGGGGGAAGTGCAAGTGAATGTTCCTGTTTACAGGTCTTTACCCCAGTGCTATTATATCTGATACACTGAATATCAAGCCCTGAAAATACACCCCTACAAGTTACAGAAACACCTCTGAATGCAGCATTCTGGATACCAGGCAAGAGGATACACCTGATATTGAAAAAAAATAAATAAAAATCCTTTGAACTCTGCAAAAGGATGAAGCAAAGCATTGGTCTATGGCTGCAAATAGAGAGGAGTGTGGTCTGTAGCTGCAGTACCTGCCTGAGGCCCCTGGCTGGCTCAGGTCTCTTGCTGACCTTTCCAGAATCAGGAGATCACTGAGCATCCCTGGAATGCCTGCAGCCTGTCCAGGCTCTGCCATACCCTTCCGTGTCTGTGTCTGCTGGTGTTGCACCGTGCCAGGTGGGCAGGCAGCTGTGTCCCCCTCCAGTGACAACTTTGGGAAACCCTAAATGTTCATCAGTACACGTTACCAGCCACTATGCAAATGCTCTCACTTGAATTGCAAACCCATTGTTTCAGCTGCTTACCTTGACTCCCAGCTTGTACGTGTCTTATCAACTCCAGTTATACAAAATGTCAACTTTGAAGCATTTTTGTTAAATACACAAGGAGAGCTTTGTATTTAACTAATTGTGAATTATGTCTGTAGAGTGTGAAATACCATTTTTAAAGTTGCTTCTATCCATCTCACACGCTTTTCCTGTGAACTCTTTCCCTGACAGGACTACTGCTTCCCCCAGCACAAACTCTGGTATTGTTCAGTGCTTCAGGGGTGTTGTCCCATCTTTCACCTTGAATCTAAAGCTTAATACTTGCACTGTAAGAATGTAACACCTCAAGTTCAATGACTGATCCTACTCTGGCAGTAAAGCTGTAATGGCCTTTCCATAGCTTTTTATTATTCCTACTTATTTTCTTTTTTTTTTCCTCTCCCAGAGGTTTAATTTTGTACAGAGCACTTTTGAAAAACGTTAAGTGCCTAAACACAAGTGGCCTGTTACACCAAGTACTACATTGTCATCCTTGTACTAACATATTCAGGAACTTCCTTGAACTCCAGCAAGGGCAGGGTATGTTTTTAAGTTCCAGTATTCTGTGCATACAAACTGATTTAAAGCAATGCACGTTGGTGTGGTTTGTATATACCCACTCCACTTAATGTAATTTTAAAAAAATTCTCAGTGTAAGTGGAAAAGGCTGTAGAAATACAGCCTTACTTCTAAGGAAGCTGAATCAGTCTTAAAATACTGACTAAGATGAAAACTCAGCTTTCACATCTTGCTTAATGCTGCCAGATAGCATGTAAAAGCAACTATGAAATTTCCTAGGTTCTAGAAAGCTGGTGCATTCTCCTTTTTCCAAACTACACAACTTCATGAATGCTCCAGCCCTGTACTGCCCTTCAGCTGATGAGGGCTTTATCCTCACAACATGAAGCAAGTCCGTAACAGGCTGCAGGGTAACACAATCATTCATCTAGCAGCAGCAGTTACTCAACCTTAACTGAATCCCTCAGCTTGGTCATGGCTGTAACATTCTGATTAAAATACTGAACTGATGTCCTTTCTGAACAAAAAAATGGCACTAAAACAAAGCCTTCAGGGTTTAGCAAAAGGAATTTTGCTTTTATTGCAACTTTCCTTTTAATACAGTGTCACTTGTGCTTCTGATCTCTGACCAGACGTCTTTCTTAAAAAAAAAAAAAAAACAAAAAAAAACCAACCATAAAAAAACCCCCACCTCTCAGTCCTTGTCTAAACCCCTCACCTACAACAACTGCAGCATAATGATGTGATGGAGAAGGCAGATAGGATAGCATTTTACTTTAAAATTATTTCCACAGGAAATGATTTGATTTATATTTTTCATGAAATTAGTTCATCCACCAACTGGTTACAAAGGCTACATTTAATTAAAACTAGCCACACAGGTACTTCCTTCCTATTGCACGTTTAGAGTAGGTTCAAGTCCATCACAAAAAGGTTCTTGCAGCCCAAGAGGATGGATAAGTTTAAGGTGATCATAAATGCACATCTGTAGCAATTGGATAAAAATTAATCCTGCAAAAGCTGAGATATACTGTAATGAGACAACTGGCTTTGAAGAACCATTTCCTAAAATCCTGACTGCTGGAAGTGCACTAGAGTCCATTCTGCCGAGCTGCTAAGCAGAGGCTGCACTTAGGGTTTCTGCACTGGAGGCTGTGTGTAGTCCTTTGAGTCTGCCGGCAGCGGCGCGGGGCCTGCAGGAAAGTCTCTAGGTCCTGATGGAGGCAAGTCTCTGTTAGGAGAAGGCATATAGTCTCTTGAACCAGCGGGGGGTAGCCGTGGGCCTGCAGGATAATGCCTTGGGACAGGAGGACCTAAGGGTCGAAAAAGAGGGTGCCCACGTGAATAGCCTCTTGGATCTGGAGGAGGTGGCAGTGGCCCAGGAGGCAGATCTCTCATTCCTAAGGGTGCGCCAGGTAAGAAATCTCTTGGAGCTGGAGGTGGCAAAGGAGCACCACGAACTGGAAGAAAACAGAGTTAAATGACATCTTGCTTTAACCTACACAATAAAGGCTCACGCTTCATTCCTGATTTCCTCATTTTTTGGAGCAGCTCTAGGGAGGGTCACTGTCACATGCGGACTTCACAGGCCCTGAATTATAATATAGTGACTTCTGGCTGCTGGTCTGCCTTTTAGACTCGATCAGGAAAAACACCTTAGCGTTAAGGAGGCTTAAAAAACCCCACCTGTCCAAGCTTACTGAGCAAGGCAGCTAGCCCCCACGAGGCACAGGAAGCTGTGTGCTCATGGATGGGATGGCACAGCTCAGTTTGCAGCAGACTTCTGAGAAGCACCGTGGGAGAAGTTAACTTTCTGCACACACCAATGCCACTGTACCTAGGGGCGCGGGAAGAGGTCGAGGCCCAAAGTGCCCACGGAGAGGAGCTGGTGGCGGTCCGTAGCGAACTGGCAGTGGAGGTGGAGGTCCCATCACTGGGGAGGTCATGATAGGTGTCCCAGGGAAAGAAGGTGGGCCTTTGGGACTAGCAGTAGCCTGTGCAAGATTAGGTTATACTTCAGTGTGTTACTCACTGCATCAGAGAAGTATCAACACCAGAACCGCTCACCCAAAGGCCAAGAGGAGGAAGAGAGGAGAAAGACCAAAAAAGCAACAAAAAGACAACGCACCCCCCCACACCCCACTACACACTAATCAAGTAGAAAATAGGTAGTGTTACTGTACCATCACCATCCCTTCACCCAAACACTGCTTGCATTACCTAGGAGTGAGTGCTCAGTGTACCTTCTCATATGACAAGTTTTCTTTAGCTAAAGCTGTACTAAAGAAGGGCCTCTCAATTGCCTCTCAATTGCACAGGCAATTTGTGTTTAAATACCACAGGTAAGACAGCTTCTTAGGATTATTGCTGTAGTCACTCCAAAGTGTTTGCCTGCAGTCCTTAACAAGAAAGATCTAATTTCTTCAATTCCATAAAAACCAGAGAGCAACTGCTCACCATTAGAGAAACCTTTTGAGACAAAGGTACAAGCCCTTGGTTAGTTTTGCAGAGCATTTTCTTGTTTAGCAATTTGCAACACCAAGCCTGATACTTCTCTCCAACAAAGCAGCGTAACACCATATTCAGCTTCTGAATACTCACTGTAGCTGGTTCAATAGATGAAGGTGAATCAGTAGTTACACAGGGGACTTCAGGCTCTTTGGGAGAGGGTTGCTTTTTTGTTTTTTTGGACAGCAAATAAGGATAATGACAGGATGTAGACAAGACAGAACATGATACAGTTAAGAAGCAGCAGAAAGTACAGTGAATCATGTATCAGAAACACTTCCTGAAGGTTTGTGTTTTTTTAACTTACCACTCCATCCACTTCCACTGATGTGGAAGGAGAGGAGGTTCTTGGCCCACTATTGATCAGGGATGCTACAGCAGGCCCAAGATCTGTAAAGAACACCACGAATGCATGTGTTAACATGCTTGGGGTGAGCAAGATAG
Organism: Florisuga fusca; assembly: GCA_038090715.1. Classification (NCBI taxonomy): domain Eukaryota; kingdom Metazoa; phylum Chordata; class Aves; order Apodiformes; family Trochilidae; genus Florisuga; species Florisuga fusca. The sequence continues at coordinate 5,736,006 of JAAWXA010000022.1, forward strand.
GTTCCAAAGTGAAAGAATAACTAAAGTTGCGGTTGGTTGCAGGCCACATAACTTACCAGGAACAGACATCCTGCTTGGTAACTCTGGTGGCCTTCGTGGAGCTGGAGGGGCATCTATCGCTGTACCATGAGGGAAATAAGAACACAAGAGATTCCTAATCAACACTTGCCCAAGCTTTTTTCATTTTTTTTTAATACAACCACTCATCTGTATGTTAATAAAGCAGGTATCAACACTATTACAAGAACCAAGATCAAACCTTAGCATTCCTGGGTTTGTAGCACAAGAGAAGACAGAAGGGAAGCTTCACTGCTTACCAAATTCACCTCTTGAGCCTTCCCTTCGAGGAGCAGAAAGGGGCCGAGCAGGAACTTCTATCATCTGTGTGGGTGATGGATTTCCTCCGCTCACTGGTGAAGGGCCGAAAGAGCCATCTCTGCTGAAGGGCCCTACAGCCAAAGAAGAAAACCCAGTTGATTCATTTTTCTACAGTTTATCATAACCTTATATTCTTAAGACCAAAGTTTTCAGAGAAACAGCAAACTTAACCTCGTCGTGGTGGGACTTGGCGATTTGGTCTGCCTGGAGTTGGCTTTACAATCAATGGTCTTTGAAGCATGATGATTTTTTGATTAACTTCTATTAATCTAATTTTAAAAAATAAAGGGTTTTTTTATTATTCAAATAATACACGTGAGTTATATTTGTTATAATGCAACAAAGAAAACTGCCTTGTAAAATTTCTTTCACCAAGAAATCTTTAACCATTAAGAGTTTAATAGTAATGAAAAATTAGCAACTAAAATATTCACTGCACATTCTTAGCAAGCAGGCTAACAGAGCACCTTGCACCTCCTTCTCTCTTAAGTAACATGCAGCATGTTCAAAGAGTAATAAAAATGGTTTGCACTGTCTTACTTTTGTCTCAGGTTGGCTGCTTCTCTTTTTTCTTCAGCCAGAGCTCTCTCAGCAGAGCGGGCAATAAGCTATTAAGGGAAATTTTGCCAACTACATTAACTGTACCAACCTCAAGTCAAGCACTAACTGTGTAAGAAAAGGAAGAATGTTCTTACCCAGTTGTCATGTGCCTTTTTCTCATGAGCAGCAATCTGAGAAGAAAATAAGCGTTTTAGTATTTCCAGTAACTCACTACAGAGCACTGTAATGCTGCAGTAAAAGGCGACAAAATAACCAGCAGGCAAGAAGTTTACCTGGTTTTTGTAAGATCTCTCTGTTTTTTGCAATTCTTCTTCCATATCTTGGATCCTTTGTCTATACGAAAGAGAAAAGAGGGGAAGGACAGAGGTTTAAATGAATTTTCTTCAACAGCTTAAACAAAGAAAAAGTGTTCAGAAACTAAAGTTACTTGTAAACTTTCACTTCCTCGATGGCCAGCACTGCTTTCTCATCTGCAGCAGACAATTTCTGTTCCTTCTCCTGACGCTCATATTCTTCCTCAGTTAGTTTTCTGCACAAAAAAAAAAACCAAAAAGACCGTGTATTCCACTATCCTAACATACTACAACTCAGTATCAAGATATTCCCCTGCTAACAACTGATATCAGCAGTGGTAATAGTGTGTGAGAATGCAGAGAGAAGAGATTATTCTTTTAAAAAAGGAAGAGAAATATTGTTTTTTGAAATTAAACAGACAAGACCTTTGTGTATAAAACCTGAAAATTTAGGATGCATAGTTGACTGGAATGCTCTGTCAAGCATCTAAAGATTTGTCAAAATCTAACAATTGCAGACAGTTCAGCTCTTCAGATCCTGTCATTTACTTATCAATTCCACTGAGCAAAATTCAGATTTATGAAGGTAGAAAAAGGCAACATATGCAAAACTGACAGCTAACCAGGCAAAATGAACAACTGAATGTGTAGTAAGGAAGAGAGAATTTAGGGCCCAGGTGACAAACACATTCAATAGTCATCAACCATGAGAAAACTATTGCTGACAGCCAGTTCAACATAATTCATTTTCTTGGCTATATGTGGAAACAGTTTTCCAGAAAAAAAAATTTAAAATGCGGGAAGTCCTTTATGTGAATCAAGAATTAGTAAAAGGCAGTGTAACTTCCTGAAAAGTCTGAAAATAACAGAAATCCTGCAGAGATCAAGAGGAAGTTTTCCTCAAAAGGTGGGCAATCCTTCACTTCTCCATTACAAGTTTATTACACCAGGACTCTGAAGTTACATGGTCAAGCAGTTTCAATACTGAGGTGCTGGACACCCTTAACTCCTTAGCTTGTTCCAGTCCTGTGTTTTCTCTGAGCTGCACACTTGAACCTTAGAACTTCCAATTGCTTCTCCACCAGTTTCAGTTTTCCTACAGAATTTAGCTGAAAATAACCCTGAATCCTGTCTCAAATTTTCCCAACAAAACTGGGATGTTATTACAGACATTTCACTAAGTAAATAAATGAATGAGAAATGAACAGATACACAACCAGTTCTTCACTGCTAGCAATTAACTCATCTCAATCAAGACCATGAACTTGGCCTTAGTTTGCAAAAAGCTTAAATATTAAATCCCTACATTATGAGAATTAGACTCACTAAACTGAGGTCACTGTAACTGAAAAAAATCTTAATGGTTGCTACAATTTCCTTGACATTACAGAAATGTGACAGAGCAACCACAGAATTTGCTGTCCAAACCATTTCTCTCTCCTATTCAGAAGTTTCTCATTGCTTATTTGCTTGGTTTTTAACAGTAGAAGGCAATATTGGGGGTGAGAAACAAAAATCTTTTGAATCTCTGGACTGCTGCAAAAAGTAGAAAAGGGTAGTAGCTTCAACCATACTGAAACAGCAGTTATTTCAAACCTTTCCTCCCAAAGACAGCTTCAAGTTATCTGAGAAAGAAGCATTTGCACAGTGCCTATGAAATAATATGCAATATTGAGGTAGAGTCATGAAGGGCTTACTTCTGGAGTGCCATCTCCTTCTGCTGGTAAAGTTCACCAAGAATCTCCACTTTCTGCTGTAGTGTTTTGCATTCATTTTCCAGCTCAGCCTTGGCTGACTTGAGTGAAGAGGAGTCGTGTTCTAATTTTTTTATTTGTTCTGTTGGAGAAGCAGAATTAGGTGAGGAAATTCACAGGAGCTGCAATGAAAACTGCTATGCCACCCAAATGCTCTGTTTCTTTTTAAACCACAAACAGCATTTCTTAAGCAATTCTTACACTGAACCTACCTTCCAGCTCATGTCTTGCTGTTACTTCATCACTCAGTCTGGATTGCAGAAGATTTCTGTCTTCTTCAACTATGGATAACATAGTTTTTATCTGAAAAGAAGAGCAGAAAGTTTACCATCTTAGCCATAGCAGCAATGTGACTGCATTTATTAAGTATCTTGTGCAGCATACCCTGGAGACATCCATCATCTGCTTAATCTGGATCTTCATCTTCTCACTCTCATTATCTAGGAAAGAAAAATGTATTTGTTTTCCCTGTTTCTTAGCATCAATTCTCTCGACTTCAGTGTTAAAATCAACACTCCCTACACTGTAATTTTGGATAGCCCTCCTTACATGGCAGAAAAAAAAAAGGGGGGGGGAGGGGGAGGTGAGAAACAAATAGCAATTCCATGACCAGCACAACACAACTATTATAGTTATTTCTAAAAGGCAAAGATTCATTTTTGTCACTTCTTCTAGCCACTATGCTAATATTAATGTGAATGCAGTATGTACTACTGGACATAGTATCTGAAAATCAAGTAGTAGGAACTTCCAGCCCATATAATACCACATGGCTATGGGCAGGGATAAATACAAAACCCCAAAAAAAACCCATGTACCACATTGGGAATGACAAACTGCCTGAGTAGTTTTGAAAATGTCTACTTTGGTCTTTGAGATTTAGAAGGTGTGATTACCCAAATTAATTATCTAGGTAGAGTTAAGCAAAATAATTGCTAAAAAAATAATATTAAAAATAAACATAGCATAACAACAAAGCTGTGGTTTTCACTTTTGGAATGTTCTTAATGACTAACCTTTATATGCAATCTTTACAGCTGTGTCCTTACACTGATGATATACCTTAAAGGTAATCTAAAAGCTTTTTTAATGGTTTCTCCCTTCACTTAGGAAACATTTTGTGTTTGAGGATTAAGGCTGGCAGTCTTTTAACCCACAGGCAGCTACATGTATGGATTCCCCTTGTTCCTGATATGACATAACATGACTATATGCTTCAACCACTGGGCATATCAGCCAGCAGTTAAGATTATGGTACCTGGCAACTCTCCGTTGGCCAGATCATCTTCTGTGCTCCACTCATACCCCTCACCATCCTTTTTGTCCTTGGATGCTAAATCCATGTCAAGCTGCTTCAGCTGCATAATGCAGTTAGTTAAAACCTAGTAATGAAACCAAAGGGTCACTGATGAAAAATCCCTCTGCATTCTGTGAAGTATTTTGAAATATATTATGATATCCAATAATACAACCCAAGCTTGTTATAAAGAACTTACTTCAATTTCATTTTCCTTGTAGGCAAGTGCTTCTTCTATGTCCTTCTGAGACTGCTGATACAGTTTGATCTGCTCAGTGAGCTCAGTATGCCTCTCACTCCAACCTTCAGCTTCTTTGAGCAGCTGTATGAAGAACAAAGACAAGATGATGACTTGTTTTATTTTTAGTAGAGTATATATGCAATTAAAGTCCATTTCACCACCAGCTCTGGTGATAACTGATCACCACAGGTCACAGATAAAGGGTGAACTTCACAGTTATGAAACTCATCACTAGCCTCCTGGTAGAGCTGGATGCTGGGAATCCTGCAGTTTATATTATTACGTGGCTTTACAAACTTGATGGTTTCTCAGCTAATGCCCCAACAACAGAATCAAAGTGCTCCCACACTTCACTATAGGAGGAATTAGTTGCAGTCCAGAGGTAAACAAACCACCTTCCTTAAAAATCCATCTACTTCCTATACAAAGAAAGGAAACACTTTATCTTTACTTGTAGCTGCCATGACATTTCAGATATAAAGGTCCTTCCCATTTAGCCTGGCTTCAGAACTGCTCTTTGCAATTCTTAGCCATGACTTCCTTCAGTTCTGATCCCAAGTAGTAACCTCTCAATCATGCAGTGACTACCATATCAGCACAGGCTTTCTGTAGATTTGCTGACAAAAACTGAAGCACTGGAACTGACGAAGCATTCATGCTGAAAGCATATGGCACACCTGAATAAAAAAAAATGTGCAGGCAGGTGGTGCAAGGGACTTAAATTTTATCTTGGTAATAGGAAATGCAGACTTACACATTAAGAAAACAGAGACACACTGAAGTTAAACTCAAGAAAACCAGGAACAAGAACCCAGTATTTTAGTTAAAAAAAAAGAAAGTCACCTGGCCTGGTCCAAACTTACTTGCTCCTTGCTCTTTTTCAGCCTAGCATTCTCTTCCTGCACATGATGAAGCTCAGATTTCACTTTTTCTTCATTTAGAAAAAAAAAAAAAAAAAAAAAAAAAAGTCAAACAGTAATGGAGCAAGAACTACGTATTACTTGGTAAAATGGAAAAGAAAAAGGTATCCACACCCAAACAACCTGCAATCTGCCAAGCTAGCAATTGCATCCTAGATACTAATTACATCCTAGATGCTGATTTTCCTGGTACAAGAACCCATGAATGCTGAGAGGGTGTGGGTAATGCTTTACCTCTGAAAGTTCTATGGAATGCACACTGATAACCTCCTGAAGTTTCTCCAAGGACTTCTGGGTTTCAGAGATCTATATAAGAAAAAGATGAGCAGTTACTTTCTATTGGGTTGCTATATGCCTTAGCCTGAGTACTTATTTTACCTTCATATTTTGGAAGCATAAAAAGGAAGTCAAAACAGAAGATTTTCATTCAAAGCAGCCTTTAGACTACCAGCAACACAGTGTTGCTGTATCAGCAAGGCAAGGAATAGAAACACAGCACCTTAGAACCAACTTCCCACTGAGACCTTGCCTGTTTGTGGCTGGGAAAGTTCCCTGTACCCTGCACAGTCTAGAATGAAGCTATTATGTGCTGCTGTCATTAGCAGTAACCTTTGATCAAAACAAGACCTAAGAACTTGTTGAAGCTTACCATTACTACAGAAAATCAGGCTTTTAAAAGAAGGAAAAAAGATAAAATGTAAATACCTCCAGAAAAGAAGAATGTGGATCAGCTTAGAGATTTTCACACTTGCTACCAACTAGATGCTTTCTCCAAGTACATGAAAATCCCTCCTGCCAACTTGTAACCTAGAGCTCATAATTTTAAGAAACTTCCTGGCTCCGGCTAGGAAGTATTAGACTACCCTATGACTTAAACATTGGCCTTTTCAGCCATCAGCACACTTGCAGCAAGCATGGGTAGAGCCCTTCTTAAATCTTCATTCATGAAGCCAAGCTGTGATGACTAGAACAGCAATGGTTTGTCAAAAAGCAAACAACCACACAAGTCCATAAAGATCTTATTACAAAAAAATCTAAACAAGCAGACAGAAAAAAAAAACCAAAACCCAAACCAAAACAGATCCCCCCAAAACAAACAAAACCCCAAAACAACAAAGAAAGAAAAAAAAACAACAAACAAAACCAACCAACAAAACCCAACACATTTAACAGATTCTCCCCCTTGGGCTTGTGACAAACCTTACATTTCATGTCAGTTCTCCTTTTGAGGTGATTCATCTTTGCTGAACATCTTTACCTATTTACCCATCTGGTAATTACTAGCTTTTAGGGCACATTAAGTTAAGGATAATATAAGACATGAGTGTGATTGCTCTTACCTTGCTCTGTTTCTTCTCATTCTTTTTTCTTTCCATTTGAAGCATTGTGTGCAGATTTTTTACTTTGTCATCTAGCTGATGATTTGCTTCTTCCAGTTCTTTGACCATGTCCTAAAACAAGCAAACAAAAAGAGTAAAAGATGAACTAAACCAAGTTATTTTATTGATGTCTTTTGTTTCAGTACAGACATTTAACTGTTTATTACCTTAAGCCCTGCAGTTTCATCAGAAAGAATGTCTTTTTGTTCTTGGGCCACTTTGACAGATTCCTTTGCTTTCTTTATCTAAGCACAGAAACAGTCAAACACAACTAAGGAAATTGTCAACATAATATTAAGTAAGCAAAGAAAAAAATACACTAGCTGGTGCACTGCTTGTGTCATTAAACCAATAACAAAAATTAAGAAACAAAGTATGAGAACCTAGAACAATACCTTCTCATCATATTCTGATATCTTTTCTAAGATTTCTGTTTTTTCTTGCAGAAGGTTTTTAATCTTTTCAGCAAGCTGCTTTTCAGTCACTAGAAAGAAAAAGAAAGCTTACAGTAACTGTACTTCATATCCTGGGGTTGGGGGGAAAATCAGAGCTATCATTACTACCACTTCAGGGAACATTTTCAAATAAGGACTAAAGCACAGAGCAGGATAAAGTCAATTCCGTGGCAATCAGCCTTTCCTGCAGGAGTCCATGCATCTCTGACTTCTGTTTAAAGTTAGGACTGAAAACAAGACAGTAAAGCACTGAACACTGGCACAAAGCTCTTGCAGCCACTTCACAGAAGCTGGTCACAGAATGCACAGTAGACAGAGTAAGGTGCTGGCTACACACAGATGAGGTATGTTGAAGGGAAGAACTGGCAGTGAGGCTGTCAGAGCCATCTCAGACTATTGCTCTGACACTCAGGGAGATGTAGCACCTTCTCTAACAACTACCTCTTTCTGCTATATTGAAACTGAACATTTGGTCAGCAAGGATAATAGGATGAAAGCTCTGAAAGACACTGGGAACAGAAAGTGATTGTTGGCTAGCAGACAGCATCAGTAATCCTCAAGGTACTGCACTGTTTTCTAACAGACCTCAAAAGAGCTGGGACTGAGCAACAGTTCTTTAGGCACTGATTTGTTTCGCAACCTGAAAAAATCACCAGCCCTTAAGGTTCAATGAAAACCATTAACATACTTAAAATAATCTATTGTAAATTAATTTAAAGATCATCCAATTGTTGTTCTTATTTTAAGTCTTAAACCACCCCTATGTTTGTACACCCCAAGGCTCACTGGCCTGACAGCAAATCCTGCAGCACAAACAGGAAGCACCAGTTGTTTCAACTGCATCCCACAGGGTGAAATGGCAGCTGCTGCTCTCCCCCAGCTCTGACACAAGGGCTTCTAGGCACAGGGGCTGCAGCCCTTCTGCTCTGGGGAGAGAAGAGCCAGACAGCTCTCAGCAGTTGCAAGCATTGGCAAGGTTTCCCAATTTTAATACTGTCACAAAGAGCAGTTAAAATCTATTATCTCTGGGACTCCAAACCTAATTTAGTTTTTAAAGCATTTTTGTCACTGTTAGTATTCCACTATATATCTTAGCTTTAGTACTTTCCATTTGGCATTATAAGGAATTTTATTTTGGAATTTAAAAGCGGACAGGCCTATGTTCCTCATTTTTTTACAGCAGGCTGTTAGGTAGCATTTTTTCTCCTCCAATAAAAGTAATTGTTTTGCAATACAGAAATCACCTCTCAGATTAATTTTTTCAGCTCATCAATTCTGCATTAATTGCATAGAAAAAAACTGCAGGGTAACTACAATGAAACTACAGGGGTATGACTGTGAAGAAGTATGTTTTGTGAGGAAGAAAGAGACAGAGGGTTCATGCAAAGGTCATTTTCTTATTTTTGTTTTGTATTCAATTATGAATTTCAGCAATCACCCTACTTTGAATTCTGTTTCTTTTCCATTCAGGAGACTTTAATTTTATATATTTTTTAAGCTGGAGAAATACTCTTGTAAAAAGGAATGTGCTAGCCCCAGGAATATCTCCATATTTAGGTCTACATTTTGAAGATCTCTTTGCAGCTGCACAGCAGTCAGTTTCAAACTCCCATCAATCCAAAAAGACAAGAAAAACAATACTGCTTTTTGTGAGAGGCAACAAGCAAAAGCAGATCCACTGCTAGCCAAACAAACTATGCCTCACTACCACTGTACCAGTAAACCAATGGAACACATTTATGCTGAACAAGACAGAGCTTTTTCTTTCCCTTTAATTTCCAGGTGTGAGATGCATCATTTCTTCTAATCAAAGTGTTATCAAAAGCAAAACTTAAATCCTCAGATTCAAGTACCACCTACTGGCCTAGCTTATACGATAACCTTAGACTAGCATTCTCCTTGAAAGGGAGTGAAGAGGAGTACCTGGTACTCTGAAACAATCTTCAAAACGTTTTACATGCCTAAGCATCAAGTAGACTGAAAAGCACAGATAAACTTACCTTGATATATTCTACTCTTTACCTAAAGAGAAAAGAAAAATTAGTGATAAAAAGTGCTAAGTGAAAAATACTATCAATTTTCCCTATAGAGAAAAAGCCACCACTTATACATGGATTAAACACATCCATTGCTGCCAGCAAGTGTTGAACAACACTGAAACAAGCTTAAGCTGTTTTCTAATAAAAGCTTCTAAACTAGTGCTCTGTTCAAGAGGCTTAGTAAACGTGTTTACTCAGTCAGCTAAAGGATAGCAGTAACTGCCCACATCCAATTTGTCAAAAGAATAAACCATTTCACATCAGTCATAAACTTGCAAACATGAAAAATGCTTGCAACCAACTTGTGATCCTTTTAAAGCAATGTACGTTACATTAGTTGCTCATTTCAAAATTAACAGTTAAGAATTTCAGAAGCTTTCTTCTCATGCTGTTAAAATAACACTATTTTGCATTTAAAACTGACCTACTATATTCAAAATTAAAACTAACCAAGGAAAAAAAAGACTATTACTACAGCTACTTAGTTTCCATTTATTTCTGTGAAGCAAAAAATGTCCCACAGACTTCCCAAGCATAACATCACTGAACTGGACAGCTGTAAAATAAACTGTCCTATTTTATTTTTATCTTTCAATTCCCAGGGAGATGCGCTGTTGTACTTGAGAGCTGGTGATAGTATTCTTCTTGCACAGAAAATTAACCATGTAGAAAGAGTAGGACAAATGCAGACTGAGGGGTAAGAGTGGGGAAGCTCTCTAGTGAGAATTAAGATCAGGTATTCAGGTTTCTAAATGTGGCACCTAAAAGCAGCTGGACATTATGAAGGGGAGGGGATTAACTACTTGTTTTGGAGACTGTCATCAACAGGCTCAAGCACATGGGAGGCTTCTCATTTCAAAGATGTGTTGACCCTTTCCTTGGCCTTCTCGATTTACAACATACTCCCCTATTTTGCCCTGGAAACTGCCCCTTACTAAAAAAATATTCTATTAATAGCTTAAAGGAAGCACTTCTTGGCTTGAAAAAAAAAAATACAGCTTACTTTAGCTATTAAGCCCAGCATTTAGTTCACATTAACACTCTAAATGGAAAAAATAAAAATGCAAAAGACAAAATATTGCTTTGACCTCAAGTAATGCCAAAACAGTTTACCCATACAAAAGACCACAAAATAAGCAGAATATCAGGTGGATTACAAGTCTGAAGTAATACTCACTGAAAGGCAGGTTCTCCAGAAAATTATAGCAAGTGTGGCAATTCCCACTAAGGCAGTGATAACAACAGGCTCCCATGGAAGTCCATGGAAATCAGGCCCAGGACGAATTTCCTCAGGCAAGGTAGCAACCAACTGAAAACCGACAATAGTGACAACTATGAATATGTTTTCATTAAATACTCAGGCAAAACGAGTAGCCTGCCAAATGCTTTTATTCCTCTCATAAAACCAGAGAACCATCTGGAGCTTTCTTGCCATTTTTCTATAAACCAAAAACCGAAAATGAAGACAACCACAAGGCAGTTTGACACCTGCATTTCAACTCCAAAGTCAACTCAAAAGAGTATCCGGAAGACACCTGACAGTAACAATCTGCTGAGGAAAAACAGCTCCACCAAAATAAGCTCATACACACACTGCGTTACTCAGCACTATTAGTTACTTAATCGGTTTCCAAATAAATCTTTAAGGATGCAAAAATATTGGGAAAAAAAAACAGTTTTATATCTGGATGTTTGCAACAATCCAGCACAAACGACTTGGATCTTTTCCCAGATGTCACCCTGGTCACAGGGGCATGTCATGTGTCTCTTCATACGTGTCACTGACGGCCAGAGAGCACCAACTGCCTGACAAAGGTGCAAATACTTGGTACAATTTACAGGGCCGATACAGACACGGCACTTGGAAGATACACCGTGGAAGCCACACTGTAACTGCTGCCTTCTCCCTGGCTCCAACCGACCGAAAACGGGGGTGCACCCTTCCTCTTGCGAAGCCCCACCGAGCGGCGAGCAGGTGCTTTCGCAGGCACCGTCTCTCCTTAAGCGCCGGCCAGCGGCGAGAAGCCAGGCAGCCATCCCTGACGCCAGCGGACGCCTCCGCTCCAGCGGCATTGCCCCACATCGCGGGGCGGGTAAAAAACAGCCCCTTTCCCAAGCGAGTAGGGCTGGTGGGTGTACGGCAGGGATGACACTCCCGCCACCCGGCGGCGCGGAGCAGCAGCCGCCCTGGCCCACCTCCCTCGGGGCGAGGCGGGTGTCACCTGGGGCTCCGATAAGCCCCCTCGCCGCTTGTGGCGGCGCCGGCCGTTAACGGCTCCCAGCGGCCGGTGAGGCGGGGNGCAGCCGCCGCCGCGCCGGGGGCTCCATGGCGGCCCGAGCCAGCTCCAGGCACACGTCAGCCCGGGCTGACCCCGGCCCCGCCCCCCTTCCCACCGCCCCGCGGCCGCGTCACTGCTGCGCGCTGCCACCCGCATGCGCCACGGCCGCCGCCTCCGCCGCCGCCTCCACTCACCCGCCGCAGGAGCGCCCGGGCAGCAGCGGCAGCGCCCGCCTCGCCGAGGGTTCCCCGGGACTCATCCTCTGCCTCCGCCCCGCTTCCTGAGGGCAGCCCACCGCCCTCGGCCGGGTCTGGAAGGAGAAGGAGAGAGGAGTCACCGCAGGGAACGGGGTTTGCTGACAGAGGCGGGCTGAAACGGCGGCAGCCCGCTTCTGCTCCCCCGCCTCCGAGCCGCGATCTCTGCAGCCTCTGAGGGGAGATGTCAGGTTACGGTTCCCCGGTTCGCCAGAGCACTGAAGAAAGCCCTTAGCAAGCACAGTGGTATTTCACAGGCACAGGTATTTCACCTTTTTAGAAAAGGTACAGCTGAGAGGGACCTGGATGCCAAGTCACTCTGCCAAGCACATACAACTCCTTCAGCAGCAAGTCAACAACAAAACACAGTCTTCAATTCTGAATTTATAAACCTACATCTTTTTAAGTCAGCAGTACTGTTAGTACAGCGTAAGCTTTAAACCACTTTTTACCCTGATCTGAATCCTGCCTCCAGCTCACACTAGCTGTTGCCATGGATTCAGGTTAGCAGATTCAAATAACCACCTGCCCAGTCTCTTGTTAGACCCTGAAATGGCTTCTGTGACCAGCAGTTCCACAAACACCTGCACTGTTTCTTCTCAGCACTTCTAGAAGTCTTCACAGGGATTCCTGTCAGTGTTTTACCACCATGAACCTTATGTTACCAAGAAGGATCTAAAATAAACTAAACATCCAAATGCTTAACCACTAAGTAATTTACCAGCCACTTAAAATTCAGTAGGTATCTTTACATTCAACATAAAGAGTTTTCCTCAGAACTTAGATGCTGCTACTAAGGACTTGGCTATGGGGATGGCACAGTACCTCGGTAGCATAAAAACACTAAGCAACATTTGACTGAATTCTGTCCAAAAGCTCAGTAAAGACAGATTTATTAAGCATAGCCAGGGGCGAATGCAGGACAGCAAAACTGAGATTAGCACCAATAATGGAGTCAAAGATAGTTTTGTGCCAAAACAGAGCTGGGGAAGATGATGGTAATAGGATCCCTCTTTGGCATAAGTCAGCACACTTGCTCCAGAGAGAGAAGGCCTAACATTTCAATTCCAACAGCCTGGGAACTTACAGAACTGCTTGTGGGAAGCTACACTCCATCTTTCCAGGAAAGTAGTTATCACCCAGAGTCACAGGTTAAAAAGGGCAAGATGGGAGAGTGCATTATAGCCTAATGGTTAGACTGCCTGACTCCCTCAGAGACTACTGCTCTCTATCCACTGCCATCCAGAGACATAGTCCACCAGCCCAAGCACAGAGCTCTGAATATTCCTTCACTTTCTGAAGAACTCTTATTTTTATAGTGGAAAAATGTAGCAAAAACCAGCTCTGCTGAGTGCCAGCAAGACAACACTGCCACTAGCGGGACTGTCACAGATAAGTAAAAGCCATTAGGATTACAGCAACAATTAAAATGTTAACGAAAACCTTGGTATTTGCCTAAAAAACATCCAACCAGGCTCGTCTTTATGAGCAAAAGAACAAAACAATCCAATTCCAAAATAGTTACCTGCAGCAGCATCTTCCCTAGCACTCTGTCCTGAATCAACTGAGCCGAAGGAAATATCTTCCAGCAGTGGTCCTCTTTCACTACTGTACCCTTCTTCAGCTTCCCCATTATCTGAGAAGTTGGCCTCTTTGTGTTCAGGTGGAACATTAGCAGTCCTCTCTTCCTCAACAAGCTGTTCTGGTCTCTCATCCTCAAGCTGCTGAAATTCCTGACTGCTCTCATCAATGGCATTTGGGTTCCTGGTGGAAACTCCACCATATTCAGGTTCTTCTGCATCATTTGTGACAGACAGGGAGACATGAATTGAGCACCAAGTTACTGCATATTTCTTACCTACAGCTGTCTCCAGTGCAAGACTGCATTCTACAAGGCTTTCTTGACACTCTTTAAGCACTTGTGTACTGCTTCCAATATATTCTCAATCAAATTTCAGTAACATCTAATTAAATGTTTATATGGAATTTATGCAAGGTATCAATGACTGACCCTGCAATGAAATCTTGTGAGGTGAAATACTTTCATCATTCATAACTATCAGAAATGACATCCATAACATGTACTACTGGCAAAAGGAACCTTGGTTAAGAGCCTATCTTACCATATTGCACATTAATTAGAAAAAACAGCAAATTCACAGCTGATTCTACTGCTTGTTCTTCCCTCACCAAAAGATCTGCTTGTTCAGCATTTCTAGCTAGGCACCCTTTTGTGAATGTTGGCAAAAATAAGATGATAGGGAAAACTGAGATTTTAGGTGCATAGATTTAGTGCCTGAACTTTGCATTAATCACTGGATATCTCAAAATTAGGTGCTAGCTAGTTCAGAAGAAAGACTGCTCTGAACTCTAGAAAATTCACAGCATTAAGTGTATGTGAATCCGTATTTCTTGAGAGGGGGTGATACAGGCATAACCTGACTGGCTCCTTCTAGCCATTTCCATGCACAGGTCCCAGTTTCATGGATAGGACCTGGCCCATAAAAACAAACAAGCTGAACTTTACATTTGTTCTCAGGATTTGTCCCCAAGATTTCCCCCTCATAACAACGCCAAAAATATGCGTTAAAGTAAGCAAAATGCCAGGGGATTCCACGAAGGCTCTTTCAATTCTGATCCCTCACCCTTTTCTGAAACCTCCTCTAGGCTAGTGTTGTCTGGGATAGGGTTTTACTTCCATGTAATCAATTTCTTAAATGGTTTAACATCCTACCTTGAACGTGCAGCAGATCATCTTCCTGTTCTGGAACAGATGCAAGTGGAACACTCTCACTAGCAGATGAATATTTACTCCTTAAAGAATATATTAATTCTTGAATGTCATCCATCAGTGCACTTTCCTCATCATACAAATCCATTTCTTTCACCACCTCCTCCTTATTTTCTCCCACTCTGGAATCCAGAACTTTTCCCACAACATCCATAATGCTCGATTCTGAAAACTCAAGTATCTGGTCTAAGGCTTTCTCTGTATCTTCGTTATTACGGCTGGCCTTCTGAGCAAGCTCCATCTCTACTTTCATATCATGAAACATGGCTTCTATCCTAACCACCTCTTGATGACCGAGGTACTTTTGTAGACGTATCACACGCTTTTCATCAAGAAAATTTCTCATTATTGTGAGTTGCTTCACAGACTCACTGAAGTCTGTCAGAGTGTCATTTGGGGCTGCGGAGCTGTCAGCAGGGCTGGGGAAATGTGTAGATTGCTGGTGGCCACTTTTTGTATGCTCTAAATTTTGCACCTCTCTCGAGTTTTTCTGTGAAATGCCCTCTGGAAGAGGATCTTTCCTTTGGTTAAAGGCACTGTTGTCTTCAGTATCAGGAAATTGGAAATCATATTCTTCCACAGCTGATGGTTCCTCAGCTTCAGAAAAATAGTCATTATCTGCCATGACATGTTCCATCTCATGCAATTTAGCATCTTCACTCACTGGTATGTCAACCTCTTTGTTTCCTCTCTCACTTGCATCTTGGATGCCGATCATCTTTTTAGCTTCATTAGAAAATAAGCTTGTTTCCTCTCCTGTTTTGTAGGTAGGATTTGCAATTCCCAAAACACCTTCGCTTAGTACATCTAGATCAGAGTTTGTTCTTTTAACTGTTAGTGTATCATCCTGTACATTTGTAGCCTTTGCTTGTGACAGCTTTGCACTTGCAGCATTCTCATCTTCCAGTAGCTCTTCCTCTATTTGTTTCAGGTCAGGGACATCTTCAGTTTCTGGCTCTTCAGATTTAAGTTCCAACCTTAGTGGTTTTTCTGTAGATAAATTTGTGCCAAGATCTCTGTCAGAATCTGCATCCTCAGTATGAGCAGTTCCTTGCTGAGTAAGATTCTCTGTATTAGTATTCTGTGTAATGCTTTTTGCTTTTTCTTCAGGAGAACTTTTCTCAATGCTGTCTTCATGTACTGTCATCTTCCTGACATTTCCTGAAAGCTCTTCTTTCATACCTGCATCTGAATACTCAGTCTCATTTTCCCATGGCATAAGTTGCTCAACAGCTCCTCTGTGGCTTGTGCCTTGCTCCCCTGCAGGGGTGTCTTTTATGTTTCCCCTTTTTATTTCAGATTCTTGGTTAAATGAAGTGTGTTTCTGATTTTCATGATCTGTCTCCTCTGTTTGTTTTAAATCTTCATCATGTCTTAGAAGTTCTTTCTCCACATCAGGCATTCCGTGCTCCAGTTTCTCTTTCAAGAGGTCAGTATCTCCTGGGTCACTTTGAGATGCATTTTTCACCTCTTCCATTGGTTTGGCTGGAACATCAACAGAAGGCTTGTTCTCAGCTCTTCCTTTCTCCTTTTTGTGTTTTAAATCAGTTTCCAAGATCTCTTCCAAGGAGTCATCCTCAAATTCTCTCTCATTTTTCTCATTTTCCATTTGAGAATGTAGCACTCTTTCTGGACTTCTGTTGGTATCACCAACAGGTGGTTTTAAAACATCTTGCCTGCTTTTAGGGAAAGATTTGGAGTCAAGATCATCCCCCGGACCAGGCAAAACGTGAGGATCAGGCACAGCTGTACTCTTCAGCTCAGTTCCATCACCTGTAAGCTGCTCTTCAAACTGTTCAGTTTTGTTTGGTTTTTCTTTTGAATCCAGATCACCTGTACCTACAGGTCCCTTCTTAAGGAGTTCTTTGGAGAGATCCTCAGGTTGAGTTGCTGCTGGTGCTTCTCTTTTATTAATTATCACCACATCAGAATGTTTCTCTTTTGTTGGTTTAGATTCAGACCTGTCCACACTTACACTGTCACCTGACTTCTTGCTTTTCCTGAAGGCATCCTTATGAATTAATGCATCCGAATCAGGTTCTTCATCATTGTCTCTTTGGTTATTTAGCTCTATAGCACCCTTTGCATCTTCATGATTTTGTGACTCAATGTCATTGTTTTGGTCATCTACATCTACTGGGGATGTAATTTCTTCCTCTGCTGTAAAAGACAGCAAAGGGATTTCTTCAGACTGATCTGCAAAGCCTGGCTCCTCCTCTACGTCATGAGCACTAGTGCTCAAATCTTCATTAAAATCATCTTCCAGTGATGTAACAAGGCGAGTCACTTCATCATCTGATACAACAGCATCAGCAGTTGAGCCAAATTTTGTTTTTAAGTTCACAGAGAGCTCTCTGTTTAAAAGTGTATAGGCATTAACTTCTTCATGCTCTTTGTCAAGTTGACTGGTTTCACCCTGAGGAATACTAGTGTTTTTGGTATTTTCACTTTCTAGCCCTTTTAGTTTCCCATGTAGCGTTCCTTTCAAGTGCTCGTGTGCATTTTGATCTCCCTGAGAGTTTTCTTTGTAACTACTGACACTGGAGTCTCCCCCAGTATTTTCAGTTCCTCCTCTAAGAGAACTGTCTATTTCCTCAGCCATGGTGAGAGCTTCCTTGTCTTCCGTGCTTAGTGCAAGATTTTCCAACTTCAAAGCATCAAGGGACTCTACTGTATCAACCTGTTGAATATCCTGATCCTTTTCAATTCCTTCATCTGTTTTTGTCCCTGGATCACTTGATTCAGTTGCCCCTTCATTTGCTGTTGTCTCTTGCAATGACTTCAAAAGCTCATCCACGTTGTAATTATCAAAATCATCCCTTCCACCATCAAAACAAACAAAGTCTGTTTCCTGAAATGAAATACAGCATGTAGTCAAATATTTTATTACAGTGATGAAACGAAATCTATTTCATTAGTTAGAAATGCAGCTATGTAAATTATACTAATTATGCAGAATTAATCCCTTGATTCCTTAACCAAAACTGTCTTTGAAATCAGTGAAAGTTTTACCCAAAGACTCTTAAAAATCTAAACAAAAAGATCATGGGTTAGCCCTGTCAAAGACCCCCTAGTTAGGAACAAACTGGAAGTCAGCAATGGTATTGACAGCATTATACTTATCACTTGATTCTGAGTCAAGAACAAATGTATCACTGAATGCCAGTGAAAACAAGAAAACAAGCATCACTACACTTGTTTGTCCCAGTCTCTTTTAGCTGGTCTCTCCTCAAATGACCAAGTCCTCCAAGTGGGAGCTGTGTGGCACACAATTTCTGAAAACTAAAGAGCAGTGCAAGCCACTGAATGCAATTTCATAAGTTTCATCCACAAAGAGACTTTATGCAACTCTAGAGTTACATGCTATTACTAGCACGAAAGCCCAATTCTAGAATCAAACAGCTGACAGTATTTCAGGTCTTGGTTTTTTTTCCTTATACTACTTCAGACTTTCAGAGTTTGGGAAAAGAAAAAGTTCTGAATACATACCAAAGAGCCTATGAACAAGCCAGTTAGCAGCATTTCTAGGCCTCAATCCAAACAGATTTTGTTAGAAGAAAACCAGAATATCCAAGAACGATCAATAACATCATTTTGGGCTGATGCTTACAAACCCATCCACATACCTGTCTGCAGAAATGGATGCACACATCTCTGCACATATGTAGCTGCTTACTAACAAAGGTAACTAAGGAACACTGGTATTCCTGCTTTCCTCCTCAGGGATTTTATTGAATGCCAAGGTAAGAAACAGTAAGCAATTAAAAAATATCAAGACTTACATCTGTTGGTAACTCTAGCTCCTCATTAGAATAATTATGGTTTATTTCAAGCAAATCCTTTGGAAAATATCCAAAATCACTTCCAACCTGCCAGAAAATAAACACAAGCAAACAAAAAGCAGTAAAGAAGTTTTTGAAATCATGTGACTACATTAAAATCCTAATTACAGACACTAGGAACAAACACATCAAATTCTCAAGTATTTCTAGATTAAGTTTAACAGAGTGAATAAAATAAAAATACTAGCAACGCTTCGTGCATGCAAGCGTTTTCACTGAGGTTTTCTATTTTACACCACCTTTCTGAAGTTGCAGACTTTTACTGTTTGTATTTGAATGCCTAACTTAAAACAAATTATTAGGAGAGTTGGGAATGAACCCCAAGCACTCTGCTCACACAATTCAACAGCCATATGGAATTGTCACTGGCACCACATATACCTCAAGTACGTTCTGAAGTAGTAAGCAGAACACAATCTTGAGCTTACACAATTTCCATCCATGCACAATATTATAGGCTGAAATAGGTTCACTTTGTAGCTTAAGGAAAAGAAAATAGAAAGAAAAAGCAGACTATAGGAAAATGCAAAATTATGCCCAAGGTAATTATTTTAAAACTTGTATGGAAAATATACCATCTCTGCAAATGCATTGTTGCTCTTCAGTTACTAATACAAGGAAAAATCAGTTCCAGATGGCTATTTCAAGCAAGTCAACATGCTAAGCCAAGGCACATAGTGAAAGACAAGAATCTCTCTTATCACTCCCCAGATAAGATCTACAGAGCAATGCTCTCACTTGGAAGTTCTGACAAGGCAGTCAAGCCAAAATTAAAAGCATGCTATCACTGTACAGATTAGATAATCCAGGCAGTTAGAGCCTTGTGGACATACAGAGTTCCTAGACAACCAAAATATCCCTTGTAGAAAAAAAAATGAGTTGGTAATTTCCTCAGTGTTTTGTTATAGAAGATGACAGTTGCCAATTTTCTTGAAGAGTTTGGGAAGAGTATTGTGTTAAAGATCAACTAAAAAGGAAAGCAGCGATGTCAAAAGAGTTAGGTATATATATACATATTGTTGTAGTGATATCACAGAAATCAGTTAACCAGGACTAAGTTTTCATGATCTACAGTGGCATTAAAAAAAAAAAATATTGTATCCAGGAAATAATATATACTTTTTTGCTTTTTGGTTTGGTTTGGTTTTTATTATGCAAGCAATATAAGCACTGATACATTATGGCACCTCCTTTATTAAAGATTTCTCCTTCAAATCTTACCTTACACAGTTGCTATTTCTGAAGCTAGTTACACATATATAAAAAACCAAACACATCTATTACCACCCTGTCTTTTGTAACCACATCGAGATACTTTCTTACCAAAAAGAGATAATGCATGCAGGTTAATTATTGTGAATTACTGGGAATGAGAAATAAAGCTAGACATGTCAAATCTAAAGCCTGTCCTTGTGTAGTACACCACACTTTTCTTCTAAATTTGCTAGTTTCTCTCCACAAACTTCTATTCCAGTTTTAAATGATCTTCCTGAGAGGAAAAGCCAAAGCTTCAAAGTAGCCTCCTTAAAGATTAACACTCCTCTGTGACTACCACTATAATGAGGCATCACAATTTGAAGCTCATTTAGTGTAATCCCAGCTGCTGACCATGAGTCCTCTGCAGTGACCCAGTTTGCCACTTCATGTTGTTTTACAAGCCATAAGGGATCTGCAAGCCCAAAATTTCATGTGCTGCTCTCCCAACAAGTCCTCTCTTGTAAGGGAAAAAAAATGCCCCATTGTGCAAATAAAGGAAACATTCTTCATTCTCTACATAAATGACAGAGGAAAGACATTATGCATGCCAAGTAAATATGGGAGAAAAAAAGCACATCCTTCATTTCCACTCTGTTCCCAGCTAAAATGCCATAGGTGGACAAACCCAGAGCTGTGTACTGCATCTGTCCCTGTCAGTGATCACCTGTGGCAGCCAGGTGCAGAAAGAGAACCACAGAAAGAGCTTCTCACACCACCTACCTCAGGGAGACAGCTGGGAAACAAGATGTTCACATGATTTTAACGTTAAAGCCCACATCCCTAAATCACAGGCATCACAGGTACCTAAACTGCAGAACATTGGCTGAAGAAATACTAGCTTGGTCTGCCCTTTCTGAACACTGGCATCATTAAAAGAACATAGAAATAAGAGGAAAAATTTCTCTAATTCTCCATGTCCCCCAGAGTTATTGTGTCTTAGCTCAAATTTACCCCTCCTGTCTTCCTCCTTCTTATTACCCTATGTATAAGACTTTAAAACATCAAAAATACTCAATGACCCCCACCAAAAAAAAAAACCCAAACCAAACAAAAAAAAAAAAAAAACAGAACCCAAAAAAACCCACCAAACTTGCAGTCAAGATCAGTTTTTGTAATAAAAAGCCAGAAATAGTTTTGTCAACCTTGAATCAACAGAATAAAGTTCATCCCTTCGCCATAAGATAAAATAACACCTTCTGCAGCAAGAACTTTAAGTGTCTTTACTAAAATGTTTTGTTAAAAAGTAGCAGGTTTTACTTTCATTATATGAAGTAGTTTTGGAGTTCTGGACTCTGCTAAAGACAGAGCAGAGTGCAGGAGGAGGTCTACATCACACGACTTGACAGTGTGAACAGTGTGAGGTGGACACTGAAGAATAAACACATTTCAAAACAGAGCAGGGTGCACACTGAGAGTACCAGATGTGCTCCAGATATGTCTTTGGGGAAAAAAAAAAAAACCAAGCATTTTCCTGGAACTGATGTATTTGTGAAATTATTATAGTAAAATCACAAGTAAATAAAGGCCATAGAATACTGTCCAAACATTTGGCCTTGCTTTATTGAGGTTTAGACAGTTCTGCTAAAAAATGCGTGTCATATAACATGCAAAATATATATTGTAGCTGAATTCCAGATTTTCTTCACATGTAAAATACTCACTCAATTCAGTGGGAGTTCTGCAAGCCATGAAATATACATGACTGTGATCAAAAAGTAAAGGAGGTATTTAACTAACATAACATGTTTGCTGGCATGGGGGGAAAAAAAAAATCAACAATGGTTTGAAAAAGGCAGAGGGAATTAAAAAAGCAAAGGCAAATAAAGTCCAGACCCAACTGCTATAGATTTTTCAGCTTAATTGAAGGGCTCCTTTCTTATCAGATCACCTCCCTCCAAGTCAGAAAAACTATGGTACTTCTCATGGCTCCTCAAAATCGATTTCAGGATTAGAGCCTGTATGTACAACTTGTATGAAATAAGCCCCAGGCTGCAGTAGTTGAAGGTCCTCATAAACACATTACCCTCACCTCTGCACCCATCTGAAGATCACAACACCAGTTATCCCTTGATTTTGTATTTTCCATTATGCCCTAATCAATACTTTCCCCCAAAACTCTGGGGAATGGAAAAAGACAGTAGGGTACATGCTTGAGAGTAAGTGATGCACTCCAGCATGCATAGTCACATGTTGAGATCCCACAATGGCTGGGGCAGAAACCTGCCTTCCACTGGCATTTGTTCCTTCATGGACCTCACCAGGTAGCCTGTTTTTAATTAGCAAGCAACAACCTCCCCCTAGCTCCAAGCTTGTGCTCAGCAGGCACAGCTGGTCTGCATAAATCAAGTTGCCCAGTGAAATCAGACATGGAAAGTCATGTTGTAAGAGCCCACCACTACATGCAAGTCAGGGACAGGGTCAGACATGCCAGTGTCCTACTCAACATACAAGGGTAGGCACTCTGACCCTGCTGCAGTGTTCATGAGCTGATTGTTGTAGTATTACAATTAATACATAAGCAATCCATCAAACTGGGGGAAAAGAGAAATAAAGATTATAGCCACCAACTGAAAGGAATTAGTCTGTTATCACTGCCCTAAAAGGAACACAGAAAGTAGCATGAAACAATTAAAAACCAACAATAAACAAAACAGAGCGTTGTAATTCTTAAACCTGTCAACCTCAACATTTACTTGTTCAACTCAAAGCAAACAAAACACATCTGTCTGTTGCATGAGCTTCCTATCAGTGAATAAACTGGATATTAACTCAGCAATTACCTTAAACCTGCTGTCTAATCTTGCAGCCTGCATTACACCTTGCTAGAAGATGCAAAATTGGCTGCACGCTGTTACTCTGTGTCTCCAGAACTGGCAGTCCTGGAAAGGAGACCTGTACTGGATAATTAACCAGATTATTTATGGCACAGTACACGTCAGAAGGGAATTACCACCATGATACAATTATAAACTCTTCTTTAATCACGTGCTGCAGTTTTCTGCTCTCTTCTGTATTGCTCTAGTTGGATTCAGTTCCCCTTGAGAGCTGGGCTGTCCTCACCCAGCCTGAACAGGTTAGAGAAAGTAATAAATACATTGTGCTTTTCACTAAACCACGAGTCCCATAGTCAGCACCCAGGTGCAGCTTCAGGCAGCCCAGACCACTGCTGCAGGCAACTGTCTATCCCTTGTAGAAGACCAGAGTAAGAAAAGAGGCTGAAGTAAATGATTTGCACACAAAAAAGTATGTAGTGGAAGCATGGGGAGGAGGCAACAGGGATGAACTCTAAGCAACCTCCAGACTTCCAGCTTTTTCAAGGCAAGCTCAAAAAATTGCTCTCCCTCCAGGGTATCTCAGTTCTTTTGGTCAGGCAAATAAGGTGTTTATCATAGAATTTCAGATTTTTCCATTAAATAACTGCAAGTATGGGGACCTTCCTTTCCCATTAACCCCTCCTGATTGCCCACGACTCAAACAAGGCCACTACTCTGCAAGCTGCTGCAATGTTACTAGAGTTTCAAAAATCAAATTTACCTTAATTCTTTTTAGTCTTACTACTTTTTTCCTCCAACTCTGCATGCAGCTTAGAATAAGAAGGGGAGTACAGCAGTTGAATATTAGGAAAAAAAAAATTATAAAAACAGGTACATGGAAGAGGTTAGCAGAATTACAGAACAGGATGAGAGCACATCAGGGTAAAACATAAGCTCAGGCTTAAGTCTCCTTACTCAGGAGGGGAGGCTCAGCTTCCAGGGAGCTCATGGACTACCACTCACAGTGCTGCAGTGGGAGGTTTCCTAACAGTTTTTCACACACATTAGCATTGCCCATTTTTCACAGTACTTAATGCCTTACATTTGACCAAACTGCATCCCACTGCACGCCAGACAAAATGGCATTCATCTTGTGTTATTTAGCTATGTTTAAAACCCTAAGCATTCTCCTATGAGGCAAAAGGAAGAAACAAATATTACCAACAGAAAGCACCACGAAGAGCAAATCGAACAAATGCTTTGCAGTACTTACACTTCCAGCCCAGAGCTCCGTTGATTTTCCTATTAGTTTGTAATATACATATACTGCTTCTCCCTTCTTAAAATTTACAAAGCGACAGTCCGGACCTTTAAAATCCTGTGTTGCCTTCCCTCGGCACATTAACACTATCAGAATAAAACAAAAAAAACTTAGTATTATTTTAAAATTAATAATAAAAACAGTTTGATGAAAAGGGACTTTGCTTACTGGCAGAAAACAAGACCTCCCTGCATGCACTGGTCTACTATTTTCCAGACTGGGTGAAGAGATAAGAACTTAAAGTATGACCAAAAAAAGAGATTATTTTAAAAACTTTTAAAAAAAACCCAAAACAACAAAAAAGCAGCAAGCTCCCTTATCAGGACAAGCGTTTGACGAACCATTTGCAAATTACATTTCAGAAGTGCCCTTTGAAGCCGATCATTAATATTGAATTAGATGGGCTGAAAGATGATACCCGTGTCCTTATGAATCAGCCCTGACAATATTCAGCGCATAAACACTACCCAGAGAGCGCCTTCCTTAAGGGAGAGCTTTCAGGGAAAAAAGGAGTAATCCGAAAACTTGGTGAAAACGAGAGGAAAGCCGCGGGTTGGCGCCGCGTTTCCATTTTCCCGATTCTCCCTTATTCCCGTGCCAGAGCCGGGGGTGCTTTGAGAAAAGTCCCCTCCCCCCCCCCCCCCCCCC